>CABHPR010112031.1:0-24284 GCA_902168415.1 Peromyscus melanophrys
ACGATGGCACATTAAGGCACAGTGTGGAGAATGTCATTCTGATTCCAGTTCTAACCGACACTGATGCAAGTAAGTGACCCCCTCCTCAAACTTTAAAAGCCCCTTTTTCTTTTATTTGAAAGCAGGTTCGAAAGTAAGCATCCTGCTTCCTGGCACACACACATTAAAAAGAATATTTTTATTATTTTTACATGCATTGGTGTTTTGCCATTGGGTGTCAGGTCCCCTGGAACTGGAATTACAGACAGTTGTGAGCTGCCAGGTGGGTGCTGGACATTGAACCTGGGTCCTCTGGAAGAGCAGTCAGTGCTCTTAACCACTGAGCCATCTCTCCAGCCCACGCACATACATTTTAAAGATGCATATAGACTTTTTCCTAGTTATCTTTCCCTTCATTTTTATTTTCTGCCAAGTCCTGGTTCTGGGGACTCTGAGTGATTAAAAAGGAGGGTGTGGTTTTCATTTATTGAAGAAGTGGAGAGGATAAGCACTAACCAATCCCATGAAGACGTCTACATCTGGGCACGGGACTCTCCACAGGTTTTCAGACTGTGGATTAGATCTAACACTGATGATGGTTTGCTGATTGGTTAAAAAAAATTTTTTTTTCTTTGAAATATATGCAAGACAAAGAAAAGATGCAAATTCTTCACAGACTTACACTATCTGCCAAGGGTTTGTTAGTTCAGCTTTTCAGCTATCACGATTTGAGTGCCTGTGACATCAGACAAAATAGACCTTTAAAAAGATTTACGTGTGTGTGTGTGTGTGTGTGTGTGTGTGTATGTGTGTGTGTGTGTGTGTGTGTGTGTGTGTGTGTGTAGGCCACCTGTGTCTGCCACAGGTGTCTGCAAAGGCTAGGAGAGGGTGTTGGATTCCCCGGAGCTGAAGTCACAGGTAGTGTGAGGCACCCGACATGGGCGCTGGGAACTGAACTCTGATCCTTTGGAACAAGTGCTCTTAGGTCCTAAGCCGTGTATCCAGCCCCAAACAGACTTTCAAGCAGTAAATGTTGCTAGAGATAAAGAATACTTAATCAGAGTAAGAGGACCAATCTATCAGGAAGACATCACAATTATAAACGTATACGCATCTAACAACAGGACAACAAAACACAAGAACAAAACCCAACAGAACGGGAGGGAGAGATGTAGTAAAACAACAACACGAATACTTCAGCCTCCTACCCCCCACCCCCCCAATATAGGGTTTCTCTGTGTAGCCCTGACTGTCCTGGAACTCACTCTACAGGCCAGGCTGGTCTTGAACTCAGAGATCCGCCTGCCTCTGCCTCCCGAGTGCTGGGATTTTTTTAAAGGTGTGCACCACCACTGCCTGGCTAGCTCCCTACTTTTTAAAAAATTAGTTGATTTCATGGGTATCTATGTGCTTCTCTGAGTTCATAGGCACCAGAGGAGGCCAGAAGAGGGCATCGGATCCTCTGGAACTGGAGTTACAGGCAGTTGTAGGCCGTTTACCATGTGAGTGCTAAGGACTGAACCCAGGTCTTCTGCAAGAGCAGCCAATGCTCCTAGGCACTGAGCTGTCTCTCCAGTTCCATATTCCTTTCAGTGAAGACGGAATAACTGGACAGAAGACCAAACAGGAAGAAAATACTTGAGCAACACTAGTAACCAACTACACCTAACACTTGCATAGAACACCCCACTTATCCAAGCAGGTTATACATTCTTCTTAAGTGCACACAGAGAATTTCAATGACAGAGCATATGCTAGGCCATAAAACAAAGCTTAATAAAGTCAAAAGAATAGAATTAACGTAGAGTGTGTTATTTAGAATTCAGTAACAGAAATTGGGGAGACTGGAAAAACTAGAAATTAGATGACACATTCTTAAACAACAAGTTGGTCAAAGAAGAACTCAAAGAGGGACCAGAAAATGCTATGGAATGAACAGGACAACACAAGGCATCACACTCAGAGGATGAGCTAACACATGTTTAGAGGGAAAGTAACAGCTAAGCTGATGACTGAGTCTTTGAAAAGGTAAACACAATGTGACAAAAACTTATCCAACAATCCAAGGAGAAAAAAATAGACTCAAACTGCTATAAACAGATGTGAGACATTAGAACAGACCTCATGGAAGTATAGACAAGAAGTAAGACATTAGAACAGACCTCATGGAAGTACAGACAGAAGTGAGACATTAGAACAGACCTCATGGAAGTAGAGACAGATGTGAGACATTAGAACAGACCTCATGGAAGTATAGGATTTATAAAGGAATATGGTCATACACCATTACCTAGATGACAGATAAAATGGACAGATTTCTAGAGAGGCACAAAAGGTAGATGGCCCAAACAGACCTACAACAAGAGATTGAATCAGTTATTAGAAAACAAAACAAATCTACCTGCTCACAAGGAAACGCCAAGACTCAGATGGCAAATGAATTCTACCATACTTAAAGATTACCAATTCTTCATAAACTTTTCCCCAAAAATGAGAACAACGAAAACTTCCTAACTCATTCTATGAGGTCAATGTTCTGATGAAGCCCAGACTGAAACCTTCACAAGAAAACTATCAAATGAGTACAATGTACGATCAAAACAAACCTCAACAAAATCATGACACATTACAGCCAGCTTGTAAGAATAAACAGCGAGGGGAAAGGCTGACAAGCACATTTCACCAAAACTGAGAACTTTCAGCCTTCAAGGAAGACTATCCAGAGAGTGAAAATACAAAACCCTCCTGAACAAATAGGTGGAAATATGTGTATCTGCTAAGGCGCTTGCATCTAAAACATATAAAATACACTCATATTTAATTCTGAATACATTTTAAGCAGTATATAACACATATATTTATAATACATACACATCTAGATAAGGATATATGAAGCATTTATAACATTACATAAAATAATAATAAATGTAAGACCTTTTACAACTCAATAAGAAAGACAAATAACTCCACTTAAGAGGGCAAGAGGATGGGGCCAGAGATATGGCTCAGCAGTTTAGAGTAGTGACCGTCCTTGCCAAAGACTCAAGTTTGGTTCTCGGCACCCACATCAGGTGTCTCACAGTCTCATGTAACTCCAGCTCCAGGGAATCCGACGCCCTCTTCTGGCCTCTGCCAGCACCCCCATACAGGTGGCACACACTCACACAGACACTCATGTATACATAAGTTAAAAGCAATAATAAAAAATAACATTTTTTTAAAAATAATTCAAAAAGACTTGAATGGATATTTCTCCCAAGGTGAGATACAAAGGATTCAGTAAACACATGAAAAGTTGTCTGAGGTCAGGAGCCATCGGGAAAATACTCATCAAAGCGGTGAGTGACCACTTCACAGCCGCCAAAATGGCTAAAGGAGAGGGACATAGTAGCAAGAGCCCACAAGAGTAGGCAGTAGCTGCAGCTGGGATGAGAAATGACACAACCACATTAAAGACAAAAACCAAATGATGGTTACTCCCCCAAAAGTGTCAACACAGAACTAGCGGCCTTACCACTCGGAAATTCTCTCGATAGGTGCACACTCAAGACAGTGGACGTTTATATCCAAACCACAGCTTGTATACAGTATTTATTGAAGTGTTACTCAAAATAGCCATATGCCAGGCAGTGGCAGTGCATGTCTTTAGTCCCAGCACTGAGGAGGCAGAGGCAGTTGGATCCCTGTGAGTTCAAGGCCAGCCTGATCTACATAGTTAGTTCTAGGATAGCCAAGGCTATGTAGAGAGACATATGTCTCAAAAAAATTAAAACAAAAGACAAACAACAAGAAGTCAGGGAGCAGAAACGACTCAAATATCTATCAGCTAATAAGTGGGTCACTGAAGTGTGGTCTATCTATCCACACCATGTAGCATGATTCAGTCAGCTATAGAAAAAATGAGGGTGATGCAAAGCAGATGAGCCTCAAAAACACACTGTGTCAAAGAAGCCAGACACAGCTAGACTCTTGTAAAAAATCCAGAAGAGGCAGATCTACCCTGCAGAAAGTAGATCAATGCTTGCTTAGCACAGAAGAGGCATGGGTTGGGGGTATGGAGTGGGTCCACAGGGTCCAGCTTTCCTTCTGAGGTGGTGGACTATGGTATATTCTGTCAATACACTGAAGCCCACTGAATTCTCTACTGTAAACAGGTGAATCGTGCGGTTTGTAGACTACTTCCCCATATGACTTATCTGGAAAGAAAACTGGGGACCCTGTTTTCTGAGCTGGAATGACTCCTGCTCACCCCCTGGGTCCTCACAGCCTTTCTCTCCAACCCCAGTGCACACCCTTTCCAGGGCACTCATCAATAACGGAATTCGCCCCTGTGCCAAACCCATCGTAGACAAATGTGTCCTCGGGTCCCCCTGGCGTCCCTGGGCCTTTAGGAGAACAATGAAGGCCTTTCTGTCTTCATCTAGATGAACGAAGCTTGTGCACTCTGTGCAAGAGGTGTGCATCACACAGGGTGTACACATTGGTAGCCCCTGGTTACCCAGAGGATCAGCATCCAGATTTAAGAGGGATTAAAAAAATGTCACCGAGGCTGGCTCAGTGCCTTAGTTTTCTTGTTGCTACAGCAAGATAACTGTAAGTTAAGGAAGGAAGAATTCAGTGTGGCTGTATTTCAGGACATTGAATCCATCACAGCAGCGGGCACACAGACTGCAGTCAGTCTGTGGTTGAGGGTGCTTCTAGCCACAGCTTCCCCCGTGGTGTTGGCTAAGAAGCAGAGGCTGGCCCGAAGGGAAGCTGGGCCACAATCTTCCAGATCTATCTCCAGTGGCCTACACCTACCAGTGGGCCTAGGTCTGAAAGGTTCCATGGCCTCTGAACCCAGTACCGCCTGCGAAGGGCCAAGTACTCAAAGGCAGGAGCCTGTGGGGACCTTTCACGTTCAAATGTGAACACTCAGCAGGAGGCTCTCCAGTGTCTGCCAAAAACAGTTCTGTCAGAGCAGCAGACACAGGGAAGGACCACTGCATTCCCATCCAGGATGCCACTGTAAATCAACGGAACAAAGGAACCCTGAAATTAGCAATTCTTTATCTGTGTACCACAAAGGAAGAGGCACCATTCCTGAGAAGCCCTTCCTTACTACCTGCCCGGCTGCAGTGAGTGGCCCCCTTCTTGGGCTTGGTGTCAGCGTTTAGACATCACCTAGCCGGCCCCTTGGGAACCGAGCCAGGAAGCAGGCAGTACTTTGGCCCACTCAGGGTTCTGACAACGGCATCCCACGTAGCCTGTTGGTGCATGCACCAAGCCCCCTTTAAGAGGTGGGCCCCGCCCATCTTTCTCTCAATCTTCCTCTCCCCGCTCTGAACCTCCTCTCTTCCCCCTCCCCGTCTCTTCTTCTCTCTTCCTCTCACTCTGCGTCCCTTCTTCCCTTCCCTTAATAAAATCCTCTACGGGAGAGCTGTCTGCATGGTGTGAGTGACTTCCCGCCCTGCCCCTTGACTCCATCTGCCAAGCGCCGCCCCCCAACCCGTGGTGTTTCCCCTACAGCAGAAGCCTGAACAGCATCAGAAGAGAAAAGAGACGATGCCTCAGCCTTGTCCTCCTGTCGCTCCTCCCCTATCAGGGAACCAGGGTCATCCTCCCTACCCACTGTCCAGCAACCTCAACACATAGGCAAAGATGTTTCTGGAGAAGATACCCGCTGAGGCGGTTTGAAAAGTGCGTATGATGCGTTCAACTCTGCACAAACACGTTTCGGGACTCAAGGTCCTTAGCAGTTTGCCGACACGGGCACAGCATGCCCACCTCACACAGCAGGAATGGTCCTTCGCATTCCTGGGGTTAAGTTCTAATTCTGCCCGGAAGGGGAGAATGAGACTTCTGGGGTTTTTGTTGTTGTTGTTGTTTTGTTTTTTAATGTGCAGCTACAAACTAAGTTGATTCGTTGAGGGTCTCAGTGAGCATGGAGTGCTAGGTACAGGGCAGGCCTTCCGTCTCCCAGGTACTCACACAAAGCAGGTTGGCCCAGTCCTCTGTCCTGCTTACCAGACAACCTGTGCCACATCTCAGAGAGAAGGCAGGCGGGGTGGGGCGGGGGGAGAAACAAAAATGAAGGAGAAACATGCTGTAACTTTCCCACTCCAAGACTGGAGGCATTTATTTCTTGAGCTCACTATTCTTGTTTGCCTTGGACACACGAAACTGTGAAAACTCCCCGGGCTATCACAGACACCTCAGCATGGTCTCTTGTTGTAGATGAGGGAACCAAGACTCACGGGGGAGGAAGGACCTTCCCAAGCACAGGAATGGATTCAAGTTTCCTGTCTCTCCCAAACCAAAATCTGGCCCTGACACACCTGTGTCACCCAGGGGAGGCCATTACCGTTGTGGTCATCCACACATGTTGGGAGAAACCGTGACCCAGAAAAAGAGGCAACATGGGACCTTCTGATAGACCCGGCAGTGTGTTAAAGGCTCATGGCTAGGACCAAGCTCCGTCACTGGGGCCCCAGCAAAGAAGGCAGGTGAAGAGAACCAGCCTCTAGCCGGTGGGCGTGGTAGCTGTGTCTGAAGAAGGTAGCTCCAGCTTCAGCTGGTGCCAAGTCACGATACAGGGTTTCTCTGTGTAGCCCTGGCTGTCCTGGATCTCACTCTGTAGCCCAGGCTGGACTCAACTCAGAGATCCGCTTGCCTCTGCTTTCCCGAGTGCTGAGATTAAAGGCGTGTGCCACCACTACTTGGCTCGACTTTCAAAGTAAAGAGGAAATCAGATTTTTAACTCTTCTAATTATTAAGTAATGGCAGCAAAAATTGATGAATCTGCGCATCTGACCTGAACCTGGTCAGCAGGCTTCCAGTTGGTAGCCCTGCACATTTAAGTCTCGGGGAAGCTGGAATGGATGCTGAGGTGAAGACGAAAGTCAGGGGCTTCACTAGGAACCAGACCTGGACCTGAAGCTTGATTTGATAATGTCCATCCTCGGACATGAAATTCAATATATAAAAGATATTTAGAAAGCATAAGCAGCTGACTTTGATATACTGGCATACCCCAAATAGAATCTGTAGTGGAATTTGTCTTGTTGGGCTGCAATGAAATGGGCCCAGGAAGGTAGCACAAGGATGGGAGCCTTTACCAGGAAAATCTCAGCATTAGACAGGTGCTGGGTACCACAGGAGCATCCAGCCGCATCCAGTGAGCACCTGCCCCGTCCCGGATGCCTGCACACACGGGATCTCCATCTCCCAAGGCAGCTCATGCCACTTGCGGACAACTCTCAGTGTCAGAAAGTCTTCCTTACATCTCCATGCAATCTGCCTGTCCTGACCTCCCTCCTGCCCAGGTGTTCTGCCTTCAGGGTTCTGAACACAGTTCTTTTAAAGCATGATCTTTTTTCACATAAGCAAGCTATGGCCACACCCAGGCCATCATGATCCCTATTTCCCACCCAAGTTTTTTGTTTCTATTTCATGTGGATGGTATTTTGCCTGTGTACCACATGCATACAGTACTGAAGGAGACCAGAAGAGGGCACTGGATCCCCAGACTGGAGTTAGCAATGGTTGTGAGCTGCCATGTGGGTGCTGGGAATAAAACTCAAGGCCTCTTAACAGCTGGACCATCTATCTCTCCAGCCCCTACAACACTCATTTTAAAAATTACTCTTTGCAAGTGGATATCAGCTTGTTCTAGAAGCATTTGCTGGCAAGACATGCAGGCAAACACTCATGCATATAAAATAAAAATAAATATAAAATGCCAAAATTACAAAAATGAACTCAGAGTGGGGTCACAGTCTCAAGCATAAAGTGAGGATCCTTTGCTAAAGATCCTATCAAAAGAATGAAAAATGGGCCAATGATGCTAACAAAACATCTCACCAAGGAATATGCGTATTTCACAACGTGCCACTGGGAAGATGTACTCCAAACCAGTGAGATCACTATACATCAGCGAGACAGCTGAAGTCCAGAACATTGACAACATTGGATAACGGTGAGGCTGTAGACCAGTGGTTCTCAACCTGTGGGCTACGACCCCGCCCCCGGGGGTCTCATATCAGATATCTTGCTTATCAGATATTTATATTGCGATTCATAACAGCAGCAAAATTACAGTTATGAAGCAGCAATGGAATAATTTTATGGTTGGGGGGGTGTCACCACGACACAAGGAACTGTATCCCCAACGGTCACAGTGTTAGGAAGGTTGAGAACCACTGCTATAGAGTAACACAAACTATTCATTGCTGGTGGGCATGGAAGATGGTGTGGCTGTGATGGACACTTTGTCTTTTTCTTTTCTTTTTTATGTGCATTGGAGTTTTGCTTACATGTATATCTGTGTGAGGGTGCCGGGTTTCATGGAATTGGATTTATAGACAGTTGTGAGATGCCATGTGGGTACTAGGAATTGAACCCAGGTCCTCTGGAAGAGCAGCCAGTGCTCTTAACCTCTGAGCCATCTCTCCAGGCCCTGTGATGGACACTCTGAAAGGTAACTTGACAACTTCTTACAAAATAATCACACGGTTACTATGCAATCCAGCAATCACACTCCTCACTGTTCACCTGAGGAGTTGATGTTTTTGGATGTTTATAGTGTCTTTGTCATGCTTGTGAAGACTGAAAAGCAACCAAGACCTTCCTCAGTAGGTGAAGGGGCAAATAAACTGTGGTACCTCCAGATAGTGGAATATTATTTAGTGCTAAAGAAATAAAGGTCTGGGGATTTAGCTCAGTGGATAAAGTCTTTTCCTGGTATGCATGAAGCCCTGGGTTTGACTCCAGGTCTGCAAAAGCCACGTGTGTAGTTACCGCATGCCTGTAATCTCAGGTCATCCTCTCATAGCAAAGCTGAAGCCTTTCTGGGATACATGAGACAGAAGGAGGAGGAGGAAGAGGAGGAAGAGAAGAAGGAAGAGAGGAGAAAGAGGAAGAAAGGTTTTCTCTATGCAGCCTTGGCTGGTTTGGAACTTTCTTTGTAGGCCGGCATCAAACTCATGGAAATCTGCCTGCCTCTGCCTCTCCAGTGCTGGAATTAAAGGGGCGTGCCACCATGCAACGTGGAAGGAATCTAATGTGCATTACAAAAAAGAAGCTAATGTATAAAAGACATTGTATGATACATGTGTACAAACTCTGCTGAAGGAAAACTACAGGAACAGGGAAAGATCAGTGGTTTCCTGGGATAGGGGTGGTGACTAAGGGGAGCACAGGGGATTTTTAGGGAGGCAAAATCATCCTGTGTGACACTATGACGATGGATATGGGCCATCATGTATTAATCTAAATTCAAGATTACACAACCTCAAGATAACACCACAGCATTCAGGAGACAGAGGCAGGAGAACTGCCACAAGCTCAAGGCCAGTTAGGTCTACAGGGCTTCAGGACAGCCTAGGCTACACTGTAAACCCCTGTCTCTGGGATGTAAACTGGTTATCTACACACGGTGTTGACTGTGATGGCCAACATCAGCATGTCAGCTGGACCACTCTGACAGAGGTGTCAACAGTGGGGGGCATCCACGTGGGGGCAGAAGGCGCTCAGGATGTCTGCTCCTCCTGATCAATTTTGGTGAGAGAACCTTTATGAAAACCCCGAGTAAAGTCATTTTCTTTAAAACCCACCAATGGAGTTGGAGCGATGACTCAGTGGTTAAGAGCACTTGCTGTTCTTCCAGAGGACCTGAGTTCGGATCCCAGCACCCGTAACAGGCAGTTCACAAGCACTGGAATGCCAGCTCCTGGAAGGTCCAACAGCCTCTTCACGCACACTCGCACTCTCTCTGTCACACACACACACACACACACACACACACACACACACACACACACACAAAACAGGAGGTACTGCGGCTTCCTCGGCTGGACCCTGTTCAAATGTGTAAAGTGCAGAGTGTAAGAGCCCTTTAATGGTGGCCGTTATTCTTCCAACCATTTCGCATAAGGCTGAAGACCTGGTGAGAGCCATAGCAGGGGCTCAAAACAAATATATAGTCCAGGTTATGCTGTTCCATTGGTCACTGATTAACTGATGTCTGATGAAAGCAGGAAGGGGCCGCGGGCGCTGTTAGCTGGCCAGTCACTCACCCAGGTCAGTGTAGCTCAGGGAAGACGCATCAATGGGAGAACAAATGCATTCCACAGTGAGGGGGGCTCACCGAGTGTTAGCGCTGCACCAGCTGCGAGGAACAGGTCGCTGCTCTCCGTCTCTAGACGCAACAGGCATTCCATGGAGAGTGTTGAAACATTCAGATGCCTAAAGCTTTTCCAGCTGAAGGAAATGTCTTTTGAGAAAACCTCTTGTTCATTCTCCTCAAAAAACGATTGCTTGATGGAATTTTTTTTTTTAATTCTTAAAATACTATAAAGTTCTAGCCCACTATTTTTTCACGTCTTGACTGGATTGGGGGAAAGGAGAACGCACGGCCAGTCGTACTGCCTTTGGACTTCACTGCCAACTGGAGACTTCATAGTTCTATCCCCAGTCATCAGCTTCTCAAAGTTGTAGGCTGTGTCCAAGTAGCTTGTTCAAGACTACGTTCGTTCATTTTGATTACTGCTGAGTGCCCGTGCAATTCTGCTAAAGGCTGCTGGTACACGCAGACGTCATTGCTAGCAAGGCTTATCGATGTGCTCTAGAGAACCCACATGCCAGATCCTTCCGATGTGTAATGTAGCAATACCAGGAACTGTTTTCTTCATCTGAGTGGCAGCCTGAACATTCGACAGAGCTATGGATAGCAATCTAAGGAACATTCTAGATGAATAGAAAGTATACCAAGAACACCAGCAGCAAGAGTGGCTTCCATCCTGGCGAGGAGTTTAACGACACATAAATATTTCTTCAAGAGAAACATGAAATGGCGGGGCTTAGAGACATCAAGAGTGTCTTTCATCAAAGTTTGTGTCACCGAAAAGGAAAATGGTCGAGTTAGGTTTCTGCTCTCTGAACTCTGGCCATGTGGTACTAATCAGCCACCATCGAGTGATGGACAGAATGGATAATCTCCTTCATGCTTCTGCCCAGAGGGAGCACTCAGCCAGGGTATAGAAGGTCCTGTTTCCCAAGGTGGGAGATCTATGGTTCCAAACCATGCCCGTGTCTATTATCTGAAATATTTGTTTCTCTTCTTTCATAATTTCATCAAAATGAAAACGACTGTAGCCAAACTTGACCTTGGTTTTTGATGAAGCTGTAGGTAGACAGGCCAGAAAATTCCTAGGAACTCTACAGAAGACCCATTTGAGGTAGAATTGTTTTTTTTGTTTTTGTTTTTTTGGGGGTTTTTTTTGCTTTTTTTTTTTTTTTTTTTTTTTTTGGTTTTTCAAGACAAGGTTTCTCTGTGTTACAGCCCTGGCTGTCCTGGAACTCACTCTGTAGACCAGGCCAACCTCAAACTTAAGGCAGAATTCTACAGATGTTAATCTGCCTTCAACTTCTGCCATTTTCAGAAACCCACCCCGGCTCCCAGCATGGAGCCCACAGGCTTTGAGGCAGACATGGCTCACCCTGGTATGTTCATGTGATCATCTGAGATGAAAAACTACTCAACCCATGAGCACCTGCTGCTGCTGGTGATGAAGGGCTGCAAGAGACAACTCTGGCAAGAACCAGAGACCATACTCTGGAACAAAACTCCACAACAGATCCCCCCAGGAGGACTGGCCCAGAGCAGAAATTGGGGTCAATACTAAGGACTGATAGAGGGGTCCTCTTCATCATATAGAGAGACCGCTTCTGAACCATAGCCATTCCAGGAACAGTAAAAATAAAACTGGGCTTTGTTTTAAAGGCCCACAAACTGGCACTATGCTCCTATAAAGTCACCAGTGAATTGAATTTCAAAGCTATACGATTCTGTAATTCAGTCTTCTGGACCATGTACAGAACAAACCACAGGATCTTATACATAGGAAGTTTGCTATCAATATCTGTGGACAGAACCCTGCCAACAGAAGCTCGGGGCCAGGGCTGGTGAGTTAGCTTCTGTTTGATCACGGTGGAAGGAAAGAAGGACAATTTGCAAAGTTGTCCTCTGACCTTCACACACTCACTGGGGCACACGCATGTGCACACACACACACACACACACACACACAAAAAAAAAAATTCTGCGGGTCAGTTTCCTACTGTCCACTTAAAACTCATGTAAAGATAATCTTGATGAAATCCTTTGACTTCTAGAAAAGACTGTCCCGTAGCCAAATCCTTGCCCCAGAATACCTGAAGTGTAAACAGAATCCTCTCCTTCCCGGGAGACAGAGCGTGCACAGTCATCCTGAATGCCAGCACGGCTCTGGAAATACTTTGTAAGGAGGACTGGATGAGAGAATGCATTGTGATGATCCGTTTCTTTATAAGCCAAAAGTTCATAGCTACATTTTCTGGAGAACTCCATTTTATCAGTGATTCACATTCAAATGCCATTTGTCCAGACCATGTCAAGAGTGTATCCAAGGGGATGACCTCACACCAGTGTCATTTACCGAGGAAGCTTGCTCTGGCTGTGACCAGAGCGAGTGGCCTAGCTACCCTGACAGGATTTAAGTGTCTCTGACTACTCTTCCCAGTCCTTTACCCGACATCAAGACTGATTGCATTCCCCAAAGCTGCCAGCTCTCTGCTTCCCCATGGCTTTCCTATCACCCTCTCTCCTGCTGTGAGGCACACACCACCCCTAAATGGCTTCCCTCCTCCAGTCTGGCCCCATCCTGTCTCCTCTTCAGGGAAAGACTGCCTGTTTTATCCTGCAACTGCAGGAGTCCATTGCTCTCTGCAAAGCCTGCTGTGACATTCCTGTTTCTTCCCTTATTCAGAGAAAAGTGAAGCAACTGGGTGAGGAGTGGGGATAAATGGCACTCTATAAACACAACCATTTGCTTATGTGAAAGGAAATTTTAACAACGGTAAGACGTTATATTAGCGGAAATGTTAATGTGCCAGGCAACTTAGTTAAGTCAACTAATGTCGTTAAACAAGGTTACTTGAATAATAAATTCCTTGAATGCTGTGCTCTAGTGAAAGGCTTGGTGGATGGCTGCAAGTGGTGGGTGTGGTGATAACTGGTGTTCTGTAGGCTACAGGATGCTCCATCCACATCAGAGCTTAGCTGGTGACTGTGCCTGGGAAATGGGGCACTCTACAGTGTCCTAAACACATGTTTGCTCATAGTTCATGTGCTGTATTTGGCAGTAAATAGGAAAAGCTATACATGCTTGAGTCTTTTTCTCTAGACCCTTGGGGCTGCACAGCTGCCTTTCAAAACACACCTACAAGGTTTCTTATCTTTATAAGATTCGAGAATGAAGTGCCAACTCATCTGTAGATGCTCGTCAGGGGCAGCAAGTTGCCACACAAAAGGCTTCCTAGTCTATGAGAAGGAAGTGATGGGCAGTTAGTATGTAGTGAAAAAGGCTGGAATTCATTAACCTCAGAGGTAATATCTGCATTATCGGAGACAAGCTTTGTGCCCAACAAGTAAAATGCACCTCTGTGGGAGTGGTCAATAAAAATGGAAGAAGCCCCAATTATCTCAGAAGAGAATTAAAGTAACAAAACCAAAAAATACATGAAAGTTTTGGCAACACGAGAGTTCCAGGTGCTTAGGAGGTTGTTGTCATGTTGGCTTTAAGAAGTTCTATGAGACCAATGACAACCTCCAGAAAAAGACAGCAGAAATAGGCGATAAATCCACGACACGGCGGCTACTGTTTCCCCACCCAGCCCATGACAGACACAGTAATTAGTGTTGGCACATTTTCTTACTAATCCAAATGTATCCTCAGCATCAGGTTTAACACAGTATTCCTTCCGTTCGGCGGGTGTTAGGCGGTTCGTTTATCCATGGAACAAAGGACCTTGGCTATGCATTCGAATTTACCAAGACAACACACTGCAGACGTAAACAGTCAAGACAGTCCTGGACTTTTACCCTCCTGGCATTTGTGTGTTAACCAGTGGTTTGCCGTCCAAAGTAATGGCTTCATGCTGGTTGCTGTTTAATAGTTGAAATGGGAATGGCTATAAGTGACAAAGTTTCTCTTCAGTGATGAAAGGGAAATGGAGTGGAGGGTATACATTGGAGTTGCTGATTCCATGAACTCCTGAGATCTATTGAACGGTATAGGAGTTAAGGGGAACTGGCTGAATACTGTTTTACTAGGAACTAAGACGTTACTACTACTATTATTATGGTTATTAATTTCAGTGTCTGCTTGCAAGCGGGTCTCTTCCAAACCCACAGGAGAAAGGCTGATGATGAGTTCTAATGTGGATGGATGCTTTTTTTCCCCTCCCCTTTCTCAAAGAGACAGAGGAAGCCCAGGACCTACCGCAAAGCACTTTCTGTCTCAAGTGTCGGAAGGAACAAATACCCTATAGGATATGTTCCATAGAACCAGAGAAGAAAGTGCAAAGCTTGGTATGACCGGCCCCCAGGCGCTACGTCTGCCTTCCCCTGGGCCTGTACAGCTCCCTGGAAGCTGTTCAATCTGCACCTTTCCCATCCACCTCATTTCCTGCCTGCCACTCTCTCCTCCCTCCTTAGAAGAGAGTGGCCTCACCTGCAGTTCCCTGGCCACAGCTACTCTTAGTGTTAAGTAGGTTGTGGCTCCCTACAACAGCAAACAGTAGGTAGTCTAGATCCCACAGTGCGCTAACCCTGGAAGATGACCAAACCACAGGAATAGAATTTGAGGAGCAGGGACGTAAAAGTGGTTCCGTCCAAATCATGCTGAGAGCTAGGCAGAGTGTGGCTCACTCCTGTAACCACGGCTACTTCCAATGGCTGAGGAGGAAGGTAACAATTTTGAGACCTGTCTGGGCTACACTCTGAGTTCAAGGCCGGACAGGCGACTCAGCAAGGGCCTGTCCCCCAAATACAAAAGGGATATAGCTCAATGATAGTGTGCTTGGCTAGCATGCCTAAGGTCCTGGGCTCAGTCTCAGAGGGGAAAAAAGATTCCAACTGACAGTAGCTGGAAAGTGGTCACTGCTAGCATCTTACAGATAACTGTCTCCTAAGACTAGTCCCGAATCTGGGTGACTACATGCCCTGCTCAGGACCTTAATGCAACACCTATTTATCCCACCATGAGGAAGATTCAAATTGGGTAATTTTTTTTTAAGATTTATTTATTTATTTTATGTGCATTGATGTTTTGCCTGATGTATGTCTGTGTGAGGGTGTTGGATTCCCTGGGACTGGGTTTACAGACAGTTGTGAGCTGCCATGTGGGTGCTGGGAATTGAACCCAGGTCCTCTGCAAGAGCAGCCAGTGCTCTTAAACAGCTGAGCTATCTCTATAGTCCCTCACTGATTAATTTAAAAGAGAAAGCTGTTCAAGCATAACCCCCAACACTTTGTGGGGTGTGTGTGTGTGTGTGTGTGTGTGTGTGTGTGTGTGTGTGTGTATACACCCAAGGCTTTAAACTTGCCACTGGTCTGTATTTATCCCCAGCTCCCCTAAAACATTTTATAATTCTAACATGTAGGAGATTGCATTGTGCTGAAGGACCACCACCTTGCACCAGAGACTGAGCATCTCAATGACTGACACATGGATCCTATTGCTGCTCAGTCTGTTCTGATGTTGTGGAAGTCAACTAAATAGACAAGAGTCTCTTCTCACAGGGCACATTGAACTCACTGCATCTCGAAAATTCTGGTCGAAACTGAGCACTAAAAATCCATTAAGATCTGTTTTGCAGGTTCCTGCATTTAGGCTGGTAGCCCTCTGCTGCCCATTTGTGCCACATTTCCTAGGAAAACCTTATTCTCACCCAGTCCCAGTAGACCTCGGACCTACTGCCACACAAAAGCGAAGAGAATGTGGGAGGTCGACGGCTTACCACTGACAAATATGTAGATGGCAGACTCTGTTCTCTTCTTCTTGGAAGCAGATTTGGGGAGGTATCCGCATGTGTAGAGGCCCGTGTGGTTGGCCTGCGCCATGTTCAAGGTCAGGGTGCTGCAAAATTGTCTGTTGTGCCTCCCACAGGCAGATCTAGTGACGCTCAGCCTTTTCTCCTCCTTACTCACTGCTGCAGGCAGAGACCACGAGTGGGCTGCCTCCCCTCTGCAACCGGACAGAGCAAAGCAGTCAAGGCTGGGGCCAGGTTCAGAACCGGGTCTCAGGAAGCACTGTTCTGAGGCCTCCTGGGTGTCCGTCTGCTCCGTTAAGAACAAAGCCCATATTCTAAGGGGCTTTGGGACCATGGTCAGGACAAAGAGGTGACGATATTTGGGTATCATTCCCTCCAGGTGTGGGAAGCTCTCCCCTCCATGGGACAAATTCTCTCTGTGAAGCTTAATTACAGGAGCCCCTGTGGCTCTGCCCCTCTCCCTCCTACTCTGAGAGGTGACCTCTCCATCAGGGAGTCAGTGGGGTTGATTTGGGAATGGTGAGATTACGACATCCACGCCCATGCTACTCACCTGCACTTGAGAAAGAGAGTCTGGCCGGCTTGTATGACGTGCTGAGTGCCTTTTAAACTCAGTTCAGGTCCTTTTAATTTTGACCCTGAACCATATCCTGTAAAACAAAAAAAAAAAAATGTAAATGTGTTATTTGTAAATAGTTTTATTACCTCTTCTAAAAGATTGCTTTTTTTTTTCTTTAACTTAGTCACATATGCAATAGGATATACTGGATGCAAAGTTTCTGGTTTTGTTTGTTTGTTTGTTTGTTTGTTTGTTTGTTTCTGGAGACAGGGTCTCACTAAGTAGCCCAGGCTGGCCTAGAACTCACAGCAAACCTCTTGCCTCTACCTCCCAAATGTTGGGCTTGCAAGCGTGAGCCGCCATGCCTGGCTGTGGCTTCCGGATGTCATTCATTCATTAGTTGAGCAATATTTGGGGCCAGCCATTGAGTCATTTTTCTTCCTAAACTTGTTTCCTCATTTGGAAAACTAATTTTAGACTCAAAGTCAGTTTTAGAAGCTACTTGGTCTGTCTTGCATAATCCGTGTCTTGCACAATCCTTCCAGAGTGGTCCAGTTAAATGGACTGTCCACTCTCACACGGCATCTGACCAGCCCACTTCAGATCACGGTGCAGCAATAAAACAAGACGCGTGTGAGTGGATTAGGATCTGTGTACCTTTACACAATGCAATAACAACGTCCATTCCAGGGACTGTGTGAGCCTGGACATCTCTGTCTCTCTGTCCCTCTCTCTGTCCCTCTCTGTCTCTGTCTCTGTCTCTGTCTGTCTCTCTCTCTCTCTCTCTCTCTCTCTCTCTCTGTTTTTCTGTTTCTTTGTTTCTCTCCCCCCCCCCCCCCACCAACTGTACTGGATGCTCTTGTATCTCTGACTCCCATTTGAACTCTCCGAGTCACATGACTCTTTGAGCTATGGTCTATACAGATTGAGTCTCTCTCAGCCCTCAGAATAGCATCTAAGGGGCTACAGCCTCTTTCCTCTACCCTCCCTAGTTCCCCCCTTCTCCCTCCTTCATCCCCTAGCCCTCCATTTCCGCTTCTTCCCCTAGCTCTCCATTTCCTCCTTCTCCCTCCTTCTTCCTCTAGCCCCCCATTTCTGCTTCTCCTTCCTTCTTCCTCTAGCCCATTTCCTCCTTCTCCCTCCTTCCTCTTCCTGACCACTGTAATGACAGGTAAAAGGCAAGGTTGGGGGCCAGGGACAGTGATCCCCAGGAAAGACTAGGGATTGGGAGAGAGGGAGTCTTGGGGCTGGATACATTTATCACCAATCTTCGTGAGTATTTTTACTTGAAAATGGGTTTTCACGGTAGAAGTTAAGGGAGAAACTTGAAGTCCTCTAGACCCCCTGTCAGGTCACAGATCTGAGGTCTTTGTGTTAAATCCCAGGGCCACCTGACTGTGATCGCGAGTGTCTCTCTGGGGTCCTAGTGTCTTAAAGACTACAAGACTCTTTGCTGGTGGTAAAATTAATATCTTAGAAGGCATTTCAATTGGCAAGAGTTACTGGTATTAAATTATTAACAGATTAATTGGCAGGATGCTAATGGCTGTAAATAAATCAAATCCACTGCTTCCTACAGAGCTAGTTATTCTTCCACAAAACCCCAAAGAAGTCAACCCACCTGGGTAAGTAAGAACAAACTTCGTACTTTATTCATCTTTTTGAGTCTCCTGATGCAACGACCCCGAGAACAGGAGATTTTCCTAAAGCCGCAGCTCGTGGTTGGTAACACCCACCTTAAAAAAATTCCAGGCCAGAACTGTCTCTGTCCTTCTTGTGCCATGGAACTTTGGGGATTTAATTGAGCAATTGTCTCTGTGCTGGGAAAGGCCCGGCACAGCTTCCTGCGGAAAATTCTGGCATTACTTGCAATTATCTGCAGTCTAGGTAGACTTGATAAAGCCCTCCCTGTAGGAGAGGCCGTGTGAAGAAACCTCCGTCTTCCTAACTGAGGGTTCCCAGTTGTATCCATCTTTCTTTGGGGGTGATTTAGAATGGCAATGCCTCGACCCTTGTCAAGGGAACCTGTAGCTTCACGGCATATGCCTGCCAGCGAGGAAGCGCCATTGAGAAAGTCTCTTAAGTGACTTCTCTGCACTCTGCACTGTTCTCTGACCCAGACACCACCTGAGTGAGGGATTAGAGACACTGGAGGGAAATGGGGTTACTGGAAAGTTTAGGCAAGAAATGCTAAGAAAATAAGATTTCAGGATGTAGCTTGTCATCACTAACATCAACGAATTCTTCATTTGGAATAAAGAAGCTAGATAACATAGCCGTTTTGGAAATGGAGAGATGGCTCAGTAGTTAAGAGCACCGGTTGCTTTTGCAGAGGACCCAGGTTCGATTCTTAGCACCTACATGGTGGCTCACAACAATCTGTATCTCCAGTTCCAGGGGATCTGGCACCCTCTGCTGGCACCCTTGTGGCGCACAGATATACATGCAGACAAAACACCAATATGCATAAAATAAAAAATACTTTTAACAAGTTGTTTAGAAAAGGAAAAAAGTATAAGGATACTATATTTCTGAGTTGGTGGCTACTTTAAGGCCCTTCTTCAGTGGACAGGAAACTATGGTAACATGAGGATTAGCAGGAACCAGATATGGCGGTACCTGTCTATAATCCCAGCATAGGGAGAGGCTGCAGCTGGAGGATTGCGAGTTTGAGGTCAGACTGGGCCACACAGTGAGATCCAGTCTCAAGAAACCAACAACTATAGCTCAACAGAAAACTAATAAGGAAAAAAAATTCTCTAATGCAGCCGGGCGGTGGTGGCGCACGCCTTTAATCCCAGCACTTGGGAGGCAGAGGCAGGCGGATCTCTGTGAGTTCGAGGCCAGCCTGGGGTACCAAGTGAGTTCCAGGAAAGGCGCAAAGCTACACAGAGAAACCCTGTCTCGAAAAACCAAAAAAAAAAAAAATTCTCTGATGCTTCTAGAAAATATCATCCGTCCTTCAAACATTTCTTTGAGGCAGTTGGACACCCACGTCCAAGCAATGAAAGTCCAGGTACTGAAATGTAAGCTCCTGCTGCTCATCAGACGCTTGCTGCGTCATTAGTGATACCCAGAGTAGACGCATTCTTGCTCAGGGGCCCCCTCCGTAGCACAGAGGTGGACTGCCCATTTTGATAATAACTCCACAAAATGTTCCATTTTTCAAGGGTGGAGTACTCCATGTAAATGATTCCCTGTTGTCAAGCTTGGGTGGGCATCAAAACTTTCCACTGTTTGCCATAGTAGCCTTATCATCTGGACTTTTAAAAATAATTTTTCTCCCTCATCACCAAAGCCAACTGTGGTATGAGAAACAGAAATCTTTTTGCATCAGGAAAAGTATTGCTTGGCATAATAGTGGAAAATCTCAGTGTGGCCTAGGACAATGGGCCTCGTTGTGTGTGTGTTTATTAGGGTCAGCCACTGTAGTTAAGAGCACTAAAACCAACAGACAAACAAACAAACAAACCAGCCTGTTGAGCTTGGCACAGTGGCGCACACCTTTAATCCCAGGACTTCGGAGGCAGAGGCGAGTGGGTCTCTGTGGGTTCAAGGCCAGCCTGGTCTGCAAAGTAACACCCTTTCTCAAAAAGAAAACAACATGAACAGCCCGTCCATTTGTTCTTACTAAACACTGATAACTTTATATTGATCTTTTCTGTCTCTCTTCCGACATGCTCAAGGTCAAGGGGACACACCTCCACCCTGGCTTTTAAATCATTATGCAAAATGGACCGCATTCTTTAACTTCAGCAGAGAGACCGAGTGGATCCCAAGCAATGTATGGCTTTATTGTGAAACCAAATCCAGGATCAAATGGGGTCTCCCTCGAAAGTTCTTCAAGGCTGCATGATGGATTTAAAAGAAGGAACTTCCACAGAGGTCCTTGAGGCCTAGACAGCCTTGTCATCACTGAAGAATCATTTAAGAAACTGAAGACTCAGTGGATAAGAACTCTAGCTGCTCTTGGAAAGGGCCAGGATTTGGGGATCAGCATCCACACCAGATGGCTCAAGATCAACTCTAACTCCTGTTCCAGGGAATCCGACGCCCTCTTCTGGACTCCAAGGGCACCTGCACTCACATGGGGCACATACAGAGGCACAAACATACACATAAAAATAAATCTTTCAATAAAGATTCTATGTCGACTGACTGAAAGCGTCTTCAGAAAACCTCTTATTTTGGCGGTTTAAATAAAGTGTGCTTGCTTGTTGAACATAGCGTGAAGTCAAGTCCTTCAGCTTCTCTTCCAAAACTGTCAGCACAAGCCCCTATTACACAGAAATCACAAGATCATTCTCTTTTAGGAAGGCCTTTTAGTCAATATATAATACCACACTTCGGTCCACATTGGAAAGTATACACCGTTGTGAGGATATAGGCCTCGTAACGGCATGTCCCACTTACTCTGTACACATAGTCTATGGTGTTCACACAATAAGGACTTTGTCTAAATGTATTCCTTAGGATGCTCCTTGCCATGAAGCAATGAACAGCTGAGCACATCATGAAGTGTCCTTTCTAATTTGAGTCATCGACCACCTCCCTTCCTGGCCCTGCTCCTAACTAACCCAGTGTGGCCGCGAGCAATCCACTTAAGCATCTGAGGTGAGAATCATTTGTACAACCTCTTCCAGCCTCTGACCTCTGTGACCTTTGACTCTGAGGTCACAGCTATTGATCATCACAAATTAGAAATCTCATGTTTAGGCTGGGCATGGTGGTGCACACCTTTAATCCCAGCGCTTGGTGGGTGAGGCAGGTGGATCTCGGAGTTTTAGGCCAGCCTGGTCTACATACTGAGTTCCCTCCTTATATGTTCACATAAGCAGGGTAGAGAAATCAGGAGCCGGGACGCTGCTGATAGGATTTTAACACGGTGCAGCCATCTTGGGAAACAGCAGCCACTTAAAAGCCCCAATACTAAGTTAACCATGGGTTTAGTGGATTTTCCACAATTACACTACTAAATACCTGCCCCAAAGAACTGAAAACACACGACCATAACAAACTCAGACATAGAACACATGCTGCTCCTGCAGAGGACCCAAGTTGGTTCCCATCACACACATCAGGTGGCTCACAACCACCTGTAACTCCAGTTCCAGTTGATCTGATGCCTCTGATCTCCCAGCACACACACACACACACACACACACACACACACACACACACACACAAATGTGCACATACAGTTGTAGGCAGAAATCTCTTAAGAAAACTGTTTCATCTTATATTCAAATTCTTGGTTTTTGCCAGGTGTGGTGGCCCACACCTTCAATCCCAGCACTCCACAGGAAGAAGCAGGCAGAGCTCTGTGAGTTTGAGGTCGACTTGTTTCACATAGTGAGTTGCAGGCCAGCCATGGCTACATAGTAAGGCCCTGTCTCAAACAAAGCAAACAAACAAAACAAAAAATAAAGAAGAACCTGACTTCTAATTTATTTGTTTTAACTCAAAGCTTTGTATATAGATTTATTTCAGATGTGAAACATCTGCTTCCCATTTTGCATACTATGTTTCCAATAGAACATAATCCTACATGATAAATGGCCTCTTTATCTAAATATAATTCAAATATCGTGTTTCAAAAAAATTGAACTGAAGACAATGAGCCATTTCTCAAGGTTATGTGAGGTCAATTAAACACAATTCATAATAAAAGAAGGTCCCCCCTTCAAAATGGATCTCATTAAAAGCCCACATCCCATAGTCTGAATATCAAAGAACCTTTGTGGCTGGTGGTGGTGGGCCATATGGGGGATGGGGTGTGTGTGGGACAACTGTAAATTTCTTGAAGCTACTGAAATTTGTATCTGAGAAGCTAATTCCTCCAGAGCTCTTGAATTTAATAACTTTCAGTCTTAGTTCCTGGGTCATGTTCCTGTCCTAGTGTTTGCAGATGGTGGACGTGAACACCATGAACAGATGGTGTGACTGTGAACACCGTGACTTTGTGACTGGAAAGTGCACCAATTCTAATGGCTGTGTTGAGACAACTGGGCAGGCCTTCCTGTCTCATTCCCAGGAAGATGGAGGGAGGCTGTGGGGCTCATGTTTCACCTGCACACACACTACACGCAAGGTGAGATTTGTGTGGCATGAGAATGTATGAAGTCCCGGCTGTGAACCCAAATTACATTTTCAAACATGGAGTTTCTCCTTCCAAACAATGGTCTTAATTTATCTCTTTGTTTTTGGTGCCTCGTGCATGCTAAGGACTGGCGCTATCACTTCCTGGGACCCAGGCCCCATGTGTTGTAAATGGCCTTAAACCAAGGAACAAAGTTAAAGCCAAGATGCTCACCTGAACACACAGTCGGAGTGCCTGCTGCGGCTTCTCTGTTTAAACTGCTGGCTAGGGGGAAATGGGAGCGGTTTTGCCATTTTTTTTTTTTTTAAATTACACTATTCATTCAGCTTAGAGGAAGGGAGGGAAAGCCCTTCCTTAGCTGGGATTCCCAAAATGAATTCTGTTCAGGACTAGCCGGAAGCTGAGACTCAGTGCTGTGACTAATCCTTATGGAGAGGAGATGATTCATGACTTTCTGATGGACAGCTTTACCGCACAGAGCGAGCATCTCAGACGCAGAATGACTGTGGTACTTAACTGCTTTTCAGGCCCACAGGGGGCCTTAAATGTCTACAGAGCTGCTGTTCAGAAACCAAGTATATAATTTGTGGAAAACTTTAAATCCCGGTGACCTGCTGTTCACCTTAAAGTTCTTCTAGTATATTCAACTTATTTTCACACTAAACCCCTGGGGAAAATTCACTAGTTTCTGGCAAGTTTTTGCTATTTCTAGGTAATCCTCAAATCATTAGACTCAAATAATGAACTCTGGCATTTTTGTATTTATAGAGACTTAAAGTAGCATATATTGTTTGCATCTTGACTCCAGGTGCCACGAGTCAAGTCAAGATGTTATCTAAGGAGACCAGGAAGACGGATAGCTTGGTGGGTAAACGCACTCGCTTGTACAAATCTGATCATTTCAGTTTGTTCTCTGGAACTCTGGTGGGAGGAGAAATGAGTCCCAAAAGTTGTCCTCTGACCTCTATGTGTGCTGTGGTATGCATGTATCCATATGTACGTACACACACACACACACACACACACACACACACACACACACACACACACACACGCATTTGAGTTTGTCTGAGTGTTATGTGTGTGGTGTTGGTGCAGAGGCTCTCTATGGTCTTGTGAATGCTAGTTGGGCACTCCACCCTCAGATTATCCTTCCGTACCACAATTCACATTTTAGTTGTCTGCCGGTGAAATCCCTATGTAGGTATTTCAGGCCACAGCACAGGGACATTAGCTGAAGTGGCAGTGTCCAAAATGATCTGATCTGGTACAACGTCACTTCCATCCACAGACTGTTGAACTTATTCATTTTCCCTTCATCTTCATAGAAATTATTAAAAGAAAAAACATCTGTGTGTTTTAAAATGTTTACCGAAGAAAACTCCTCTACCCACATCACACTCTCACTGCTGATGCATAGTGGGGTCTGCAGTGTGTCTCCTGGAGCTTTTTTTTTAAAAACTGGACACTGGTTTCTCTGAGGGTCACAGGTTAACCTTCATCCATCATTATCCCTGTCAGCAGCTAGCGTCAGGAGCCTACCCTTCCAATGACCTACAGCCACGCACAGCTTCTTTTCATGTGACATAGGAATTAATTGGGTTGACAGGGGGAAAATGTCACTTTGACCAAGTGGCTACCTTTCCCCCAGATGTTCTCCTCCCATGAACTGTTCTTTTATTGAATGAAACCACCCTCCATAGAGTCCACCAATGTGTCATTTCATCTTACCACTCCATGTCACAGAAGGGTCACGATCTGGCTAGCAGGACATGAAGCATGGCTTGTATCGCG
>CABHPR010112032.1:0-10857 GCA_902168415.1 Peromyscus melanophrys
CCTCAGAAATCTCTGTCTTCAGCTTTGATGCTTTCCCTGTATGGGATTCTGGTAGGAAAGTGTGAGCTAAACTGGACAGTGGTGGCACATGCCTTTAATCTCAGCACTCAGGAGGCAGAGGCAGGTCGATCTCTGTGAGTTCAAGGCCAGCCTGGTCTACAGAGTGAGTCCCAGGACAGCCAGGGCTGTTGCACAGAGAAACCCTGTCTCCAAAAAGAAAGAAAAAGAAAAGAAAAAAAATTGAAAATTTGAGCTGGCCATTAGGACTAAATCTAAACCTGTCACTTCTCCTTCCCATAGCCTTTTTGATGAGAGCGGGGAGGGGAGGGGAAGGGGAAGGGAGGGAGGGAGAGAGAGAGAGAGAGAGAGAGAGAGAGAGAGAGAGAGAGAGAGAGAGAGAGAGAGAGAGAGAGAGAGAGAGAGAACAGACTAGAACATGATAATGATACCTGGAATCCAGAACACTGAATTGAGCCTGGACATCCACATCCAGAGCAGCTTCTGCTGTGGGTACCAGAGAGAACTTGCCAGGCTGGTGTCTCAGCCCCGTTGCTTGGTGGCTGGTGTCTCAGCCCGGTTGCTTGGTTACTCACCTGGAAAATAGGAATAGAAAGAACACTTGCCTCTCAGGGCTGAATCACTTACTGAAAACAGCTCCTAACTCCGCTATCATAACTCTTAATTCTTACATCAGCTAGCTCATAGCCTTCAGTAGTTCTTTTCTTTTTCCTTATCAGTCTAATTGTCTGTAAGAGAGGGGGGTAGGGCATGGTCCTGAGGGTCCCTTCCAGCTCTCATTTCCCACAACAATATCCTTGCTGCTTAGATGCAGTTTAAACTTTGTTACAATATCACAAAGTTGACTAAACATCTGCTAAGGGTTACCTAGTTTGATCTGTATTGTGAAACCATTATAAAAGTGGTTTTACCAACTCACTGTTTCATCAGCAGAACGGGAGAGCCCCATCTTCTGTATACCCTCGCAGGTATTGCCAGCTAACTTTTTTGACCCATTCTGAGATACGCATTCTTGAGCACAGCTTTCTCTGTGTGGCCATAGACATGATAACACACAAGTACCCTTGAGATTGATCTACCAGCCACACGCAGATCTTTGAGAAGAAAAACACTCCCAGCACAGCCTCTGCAGGAGGCACTAAAACTGAGAGTGAAAAATATCCAGGGGACACATTTCCAAATTGGCTTTCTAACACTGGCTTCTCCAGAAGAAAAGCTTGAGTGTGCTAAGAAGCTTTTAGAAAAAAACAGACTTGGGAGCAAAAGACAAAAAGCAGCTCTAACCTTAATCCCTGTTTGGGCCATTGTGTTAATGGGCATAAGAATGAGAATTGAACAAAAGCGGCCACCCACCCAGGGAAGCTCCAGTGGAAGCCAAGGGTGTGAGTGCCACGTGGTTAGTGACCCAGAGCACTTTTCATAGCAGCTTTCTGGGCATATGATTCACCTACCATAGAATATTCGCAAAGTTGTGCAACCATCCTCACTGATTCCAGAATACTGTCATCACTCCACAAAGAATCCCCATGCCCATTAGTCAGTCACTCCCGGTCTCTCCTCCCTCAAGCTCCTGGCAAGCACTAATTTTCTTTCTGTTTTTTTTTAAATGGGTTTGCCTATGTGGACGTTTCATATAAGTGGAATCATAAAGCAAGCAGACTTTGTGATTGTGCTCTTTCTCTTAACATTGTGTTGTTAGGGTTTGTCCATGTTGTGGTACGTATTCGTACTTCATTCCTATTTATGACTGAATGCTATTTCACCATCTAACTATCCCATTTTGCCTGTTGATGATGAGCATTTGAGTGCTTTCTGTTGGGAGCTATTGTGAATAATGTTGCTATGAATATCCATGCCTAAGTTTTTGTGTGGTTGTATTTTCAAATCTCCCTGGAATTGCTGGGCCATACGATAACTCCATATTTAACTATGTGGGGACACTGCCAAACTCTGTGTCTAACAGCTGCATGATGTGACGGCCCCCCTGACAATCTAGGAGAGTATCTCTTTCTCCACATCCTTGCCATTATTTGTTATCTTTCCATTTGCTTTTTAAAACAATTTATTTAACTTTATGTGCATCGGTGTGAGGGTGTCGGGTCCCCTGGAACTGGAGTTACAGACAGTTATGAGGCGCCATGTGGATGCTGGGAATTGAACCAGGGTCCTCTGGAAAAGCAGCCAGTTCTCTTAACCACTGAGCCATCTCTGCAGCCCCATTTTCCTTTTTATTATAGGCATCCTAATGAGTGGGAAGCATCCTAATGATGCTTTCACTTGCATCAGTCTAATGACTGTTGGTGTTGCGTGTCCTTTATGTACTTATTAGGAATTTGAATATCCACTTGGATTCTCCCTCTGATCCTTTTTAACAGGGTTATTTTGTCTTTTGTATGTTAGGATGGAGTTGTTGGTGCTCTGTATCTGCTCTAGATACAAGTCTCATACCATATGTACGATTTGAAATGTTTTCTTCCTATTCTGTGGGTGGTCTCCCCACTTTCTTTGTTGTGAGCTCTGAAGCACAAATGTTCTTAAAGTTGATGAGACTCCATTTACTCATTTTTTAGAAAATTGGTTGCCTGTGCTTTGGGGTCAAAGTTGAGAGACCATTGTGTACTGCAAGGTCAGGAAGATTCTTACCCATGCTATTTTTAAGCTCTGTAGCCTTAGCTCTTGGATTTAGACCTTTGATGTAGTTTGAGTTAGTTTTTGTGTGTGATGTAAGGGAAAAGTCCAACTTCATTCTTTTGTGTGTGGCTATCTAGATATTGATAATAACCCTATTTGTTTAAAAGGCCATTCTTTCTTTCCACTGAATGGTCTTGACACCCCCATGAAAATAAGTAGATCATAAATGTGATGGCTTATTTCTGGCCCACAGTATTGCTAATTGACAGAAAAGAGCAGTCAAATATGGAGTGCTCACTATTCACCTCAATACCTTAGCCCAACTCACCTGAGGCCTCCTATCCCTCCATCTGGATTGTAGAGAAAAGGACACTGCCTGGGGCCATGGTCATCACGGAAATTATATCCCATGACTCAGGCAGGAAACAAACCATGGAGAAATGGTGTGTGTGTTTCTAGAGGCAGTCTCCCTTCTCTGGAAACTTCCAGTTCATTCTAGACCTCACTCTTCTTTCTGAGCACTTTGTCCTGAGCTTAAACTCTCTTCCCGCCTTCTCTATCATCTGGGTACCACATTGCATGTTACCCACTCTGTGCTTAAGGTAGAGCTAGAGCCCAAGGTTTCAGAAAGCCACTTTCACAGACTCCTGTTTCCCCCGAATGTGCTTGCTTCTACCTTCTTGGCCATTCACACAGTGTAATCCCTCACGTGCTGTTCGTCCCTATCCCCACCCAGAGGTTCACATATGGAGGGAGAGCTGGGTCCTCAGTTTGGCAGTGTTTGGAGGTAGAGGGCCTAGTGGGAAATCCTCAATGGGCATTTGCTCAGAAGGGTTTTGGGAAGTCTAAACCTCTGTGACTTCCTGCTTGTCATTCTGCATTTATTTGCCCCAGTCATCCTGGCTTTGAAGTCTGACTCTGCATTGCAGACACCAAGATGAACCACTTGCACCTTGGTCCAGCTGTGAGGGGTATGGCTAGCTGACGGCCTCCAGCTGTTAGTTCTCTCCTAGGTCTGCCTCAGCTTCTAAGCCAAGGTCATGCTGTTCTTGGGGTGACTTCTAGCCAGTGACTGATCAGGGTAGTGATACAGACCCCATTTTCACCATCTGGAAGACTCCTGCAAAAGGCAGTCTGTGCTCTGAAGCTGTTGGTCGTAGGTTTTCAGTTTTCTGTTGGGAACTGGGCTACTCTTGCCCATTCTGCTGTTTCCCATTTTCTTTCTCAAGTATGGTTTCCTACTAACCCTTTTGGACTCCCAACTGTCACAATGTCTGTTGTCCAAAGAATTCGAACCCCTCCCCCGGTCCTGCCCCATCCTGTTTCCTCCTCTGTGAAAGGAGAGTAAGAACATAGAGATTCCAGGAAGATTTAAACCAAGTAAAATACCTGACACATAGTAGGCTTTTTATTAAAGGAAGCTCCTACTCCCGTGGAACCTGTGGTTTCCATGGAGACATCTTAACCTTTACCAGAATTAGGGGCATTTCTAATAGGCCAAACCTGGAAACAGTCTCAATGACCAGCAACGGAAAAATAGAGAAATCCTAGTATGTCTACAATCAGCAATAAAATGTAATTAACTTTTTTTCCTTTTCTTTTCTTTTGTTTTTTGAGACAAGGTTTCTCTGTGTAGTTTTGTGCGTTTCCTGGAACTCACTCTGTAGCCCAGGCTGGCCTCGAACTCACAGAAACCCCCCTGCCTCCCGAGTGCTGGGATTAAAGGCGTGTGCCACCCCCACCCAGCTTAACTTTTGTTGTACACAACAATTTGAGTAATTGAGTAAATCTTAGTATTATTAGATCAGGCTAAAGAGGAGAGAGAGAGAGAGAGAGAGAGAGAGAGAGAGAGAGAGAGAGAGAGAGAGAGAGAGAGAGAGACTGTATGATTCCATCTCTCTGAATTTTAATAATTGACCAAACTAATTGTGATGGTAGAGATCAGTGACTTGGGGGTTACCTTTACTGGGGTATCTAGTTAGCTGTGTGGAATTGTAATGCATACTTGCTATGATCAATTTTGGCCCAGAGTTGCAGAGTTTTTTAGTCCAAGATCTGTTGGTCCTGTTGCTTAAGGGCCTCGTAGCAACAGCCGTTGCAGGGAGTGCTTAGTGGAGTGAGGCAGCTCGGCTCAGCCTATATGCAACAGGAAGAGGAAAGGGCTGGGGCCCACAAGTCCCAGGACAGTCACGAGGGTCACGTACTCATTCAATAAGACCTCATACCAGACCTCACTTCTTAAATGTCCCACCACCTTTTAGCAGTAGCAAGCTGAGGAACAAACCTTTGACAGCCTTCAGGTAACATTTCAGATTTAAGTTACATTGGGGAACAGGCTGGCAGCATGAAGGAACCTTCTGGGAAGCTGGAAATAGCCTCTGTCTTGATCTTGGTTGCAGTCACACAGCTACACACACAATCCCGAAGCACACACTAACATGAGAGGGCTTTATGCATTTAACTATCAATTATGCCTCCCTTTTCATAGAAATTGAAAGGCCATGCCAAGTTTATTATTGGTGACATAGAAACCTATTAAGTGTTGCTTTTTGAATTTAGAAAATACAGTGAGATTGAAGAAAAAAACACCCTTATGACTTCACCCCGCAAAGATCCCCCCCCAGGATCACTGTAGGTAGAAACTGATTGTATCAGGTGCTCCTTCCAGTGACACAATGCTGACCAACCATCCCCGATGGGTAACCTCTGAGTCACCAGTCTCCGCCATCAGCTATTCGGTCACTTGTTGAACTTCAGAGAAATGAAATCATTCTCCCTCTTTCCCCCACCTCTGTCTCTGTCTCAGATCTCTCTGTATGTGTGTCTCTGTCTCTGTGTGTGTGTGCCTCTCTGTGTACCTGTGAGTATACGTGTATGCATGTTGGTATATGTATGTGTTGTATCTCTTTGTGTGTATGTGTGTGCATGTGTATGTGTGTGCATGTGCATGTATGTCTTTGTGTTTATGTGTATGCAATCATTGGCATGTGTCTCTCTGTGTGTGAGTGTGTATGTGTGTGTTCTCCTTACCTCAATCAAATGAGGTACTGCAATATTCAGTCCACTTTATAATTTTGGGAGGAGGTGTGTTTGCCTGCGTGTATATCTGTGCACCATGTTAGTGTTTGATGCCTGAGGAGGCTGGAAGAGAACACTGGATCTTGGAACTGAAGTTATAGATAGTTGTGAGCATGTAGGTCCTGGCAGCTGAATCCAGATCCTCCACAAGAGCAGCCAGTGTTCCTAACCACTTTGCCATCTCTCTAGCCCTGCCTCTTCTCACTCTGACTCTCTATGGTTCTACTTTGGCACATAAAGTAAGGAAGTCTCGCTATGATGTCTACCTTCTTAGAAATAAGTAATGCTTCTGGTCTCTCTTGTTCCTTCTTTCAGCTAGAAACTACAGATAAACAGTGCTCAAATTTCAGCATACTAATCCCATACCTACCGTCACACTATGACTTTCTGGTTCCGCATCCTGCATTCTATAGAGGATCAGGGACCCAGAGTCATCTTCTTTATAGGAGTTTGAATGAAAACTCAGCGGGGAGATGGCTGCATTAATAAAGCTCGTGCCTCGCCAGCATGAGGACCTCAGTTTCGATCCCCAGAACTCACATAAAAAGCTGGCTGTTTGCTGGGTGATGGTAGTATAGACTTTTCATCCCAGCACTTAGGCAGAGGAAGGTGGATCTCTGAGTTCGAGGCTATCCTAGTCTACAAAGCGAGTTCCAGGACACCTAGCCAGGGCTACACAGAGAAACCCTATCTTGGAAAAGAAAAAAGCTGGGTAAAGTGATAGTGAGATGGGAGACAGAGACAGGCAGATCCCAAGAAGTTCTCTGCCGAGGGAGCCTGGTCTAGTGAAGTTCCAGGCTAACAAGAGCACCTATCTCCACCAAAGATGGATAGAAGATACCTGAGGATCTGCCCAAAGTTGGCATCTGACCTCCGCATGCACAGTGGTTACCTGCACCTACACATTAATCCACATCCATACAAACACGTACACACTCCCCCCCCCAGAGAGACAGAGACAGAGATGACAGAGAGAAAGGAGCACCAGATGACTTTCAGATGAAAATGTTCTGATCTTACTCAAGACTGAAATAAGCCAGGTTAAAATCAGCCAGGCTTTTAACTGTGTTTTGTGTGACTTGTGAGAGAAAGGAATTTTGTAGTTTCCTTAGAAGAGCAGAAAATGTCAAGGCAGCCCTGTAGAGAGATCCTCTGACTGTGACTGAAGCCAGGCAGCTGGAACACTGGGCTTTTCTTCCTATGGATGTGGCTCTCTGAGGAAAGCTTCACCTTAACAGCCATTGGCATCATCTGGGAAGTGGCTAGGCATGCAGTCTCAGGCCCTACCCAGGACCAAGTGAACGTGTAACTGTGGGCAGGCCCCCATCATCCGTTAACAGACTCTTAGGTGAGTCTGATGCACTATCACATCTTAGAATTGTTGTATCAGAGTTTTCTAATTCTACTGCCAGTGAAAGCAAGGATGCCCTGTCATGCTCTCAGCTCATGCATAAAACCAGCAAGCATCCCGTGTCCTTCATATGACTTTAGAAACATGTGCCAGGTCCATAGAACTTCAAAGTTTCATGTTCTTTCTGCCTGAACCCAACTAATGCATTCCTTTTTCCTCTGTTAGCTGAACAAAGATAAAATACAGCCCAGTGTTCCCTCACCAAAAAGATTTATTAATTTGTACTAATGACTGCTCTGAGAAAAACATAAAAACCAATGTCCTCACTGAATGTGCCTTCTCAGAGGGTAAAATGTGGATGTTATCTGTAAAATCAACAAATTTGTCACCAAAGTGAAATGTTATCTTTTCCTGAGGACTTTCCCAGGCAACTTGAGACCTCAAAGACTAGACAGCCTCTCCCTCCCCATGGTGAGAGCTTACTACCATAACTCACGCGCTGAAGACAGCTCAGATGTGTGTTTGTTTTCAGGTTAGGAGGTCTGCTCAGAACCAGCTGAAAAAAGGACACCATGAAGCTGTCTAAAGACTCAAAGAATCCACATAGACCTCTGGCTTTCCTTTAGGTGTGACCAGTATACATGCTGGCAGATGCTCAACAGCATGATCTCTACAAAAGAGTATGCATATACGGACATGGACATACATATTAAAATCTGCGGCACATTATTCACAAATAATGACACGTGCAATGTTACATGGTTCATATTGGTCAGTTAACTCTCATGGACGCCATTGGCTGAGTTTTGCCTAACAGTAGCCAACCTGAGGCGGTAGTTAAGAGACACATGTGGTTCTGACATGAGTATTGTTTGGCATATTAGTTTTCTTGAATGAATAAGACAAATGTGAAGCAACAGAGTGCATACCTAAATTTCTCTGCTCCACATCAGTGCCACAAATGACTTCATTATTGAATCAGATAACAGTTTCTGAAGACTGTAAGAATACTTCCTCGATTGTTTTGGCACGGTCTACAGTGGAACACCCACAGAGACAACACAGTTCAAAACTTGACCTGTGCTGACATTTTCTCCGTCATTTTCTTCAGCCTAGAGGAAGGCTTATCAAACATTTTCTGTAACGAGGCATATATCGTGGGATGTGGTGATGCGTGCCTTTAATCTCAGCACTCAGGTGGTAGAGGCAGGCTGATCTCTATGAAATCAAGACCAAACTGGTCTACATAGCAAGACTCTGTCTCAAAAAAAGGAGTCATATATGAAACATCTTGGGTTTCACAGCCACATAACTCATTTCTTTGTAGCCCTTAAAAATGTTACAAGTGTTCTTTGCTTGTGGGACATCAAAACAAGGTTGTGGGTGGAAGGTCTCTGAACCCTAGTCAAGCCTCAGTGAAGCAATAGGTGGAGCTCCTCTTTGGACCATTTGTCAGTTTCCAGCATGTCACTTGCTCCTATCGTAACTGACTTCAAGCTCACCATCCACCATTGCTGTGAATGTACTTGGGAAGAGATGCACAGTCACCAAGCGTTTGCAGTATTTCCGCTGCACAGCTTACAAAAGCATAGGACGTGAAGTTGTAAGTTGTATCATTTGATCCATAAGAATGGCCTGATTTTTACAGTTCATTGTTTTAAGCACACAAAGCACTGGGTTTCTTGTGGCATTTTTACACGTGCTTTGTTCTTGTTGACCCTCTTCCTCCACCCTCCTATTCTAGCCTCTCCCCCATCCTGCTGGCCTCCTTCCTCCCCCAGTAAAACCAGCTCCTAAAATGAATAATTGGTGCTTGTGAGTTGGTATTAATGCACTGCTGTGATCACACCAAATTTCAATTTTTTTTTTTTAAGGAAGGGAATAAAAAGAGAATCTTCATTTAATTTGGTCCATTCTTTCCTGTAACAGAAGGATTTACAACAGGGTTGCTTTGAAGCTGGGAGTTTCCCTGGCTCTTCTAAAATAGGAAATGATTTTAGATGTTATTTTTACATATTTTCAAAAAGAGCTCTGTCTCCATTCTCAACAGCTTCCTGACCACCTTTTGCTTCCAAATAATGAGAACTATTTAAAGGAAAAAGGAACTACTGTAGTGTGGTTTGAAGAAAAGCACATAGTTTGCTCTTCCAGGGGTAGTTACACAATAGTTCTGCTCATAAACTGGGGAAGAGTTAAAATAGCTTTCCAAGGTCCCTCCCAGGCCTGTGATTTTCCTCTCATCTGCTCAGGTAATGCCACTCATGCACCCATTCATTCATTCATTCAGCTCTTTGAGTATGTCCCATCTGCCAGCCAGTCCGCTGAACACCAGGGACACATCAGAACACAGATGAAATGCAGTGGGATAAATAAGTACAGAGATCATTATGTTCTCATAGTTTTCATAGCTCAGTAAAGGGGATTGCATGGCAGCAGAGTCTGACCCGTTTGGGGGTTCAGGATATGACATTCAACCTCATACTTGAACAGTCAGTACAAGGGCCAACTAAAGAGGAGACAGAAGGAAGAAAGGCCTTCTTCCACAGTGAAGGGAACAGCCATCATACGTTCACATAAAGGGAACAGCCTTCATACGTTCACATAAAGGGAACAGCCTTCATATGTTCACATAAAGGGAACTGCCTTCATAATGTCCGTAGAAAGCACAGGTACAGGGTGGAGAAGCAACAAGCTCCTCAGCACTGAGTGCAAGGGCTCATGACCACCGGTGACTTCAGCTCTAGGAGAGCAAACGCTGCTTAGAAGGTCTCGCTCTATCTTTCATGCAGCTTAACTTCTCTTTCATTTCTTCCCATTCCTATTCCTCTGTCTGGATTCTGGATAATGGCCTCACATCTAGCCTCGTTCACTCATCTCTCATCAGCTGGGCCTAGCTTATTTTTTAATCTCACCATCGGTTGGTGTTTTTTCATGCCACCACTCACATATTGATTCTTTTTTAAAGTTTACATATAGTTTAAAAACACACAATAATTGCCTTATACCACTTATTCCTGTTGTAAATCTCTTTGAACATTTATATAATGCTATATTATTTGATTACATTATATTTTATATTATATGTGCTAAGGGTTGAACCTGAGGCCTCACATGTGCTAAGCACATGCACAACCACTGAGTTACACACCTAGCCCAACCATACTTATTTTCAAGTTCAGACTTCTCTATTAGCTGGCACTTCTGTGGTGTGCGGTCTTCCATGCATTCCTTCAGTCTCATGCTGTCTTATTGTCTTGTAGACACAGCAAGCTTTAGCTATGAGTTCATCTTCAAGGTGCTAGGTCTAAAAACAGATTCTCGCTGTAATACCTAGGTTTGAATTCTGGTCCCTTGGGTAAATGACTGGATGTCATTTTCTTCTGTTTCACTGTCTATAAACTAAGGCTATTCTAGAATGTGCTAATAGAAGAAAAGCACTTAGGGCCTGGGGAAATAGATCAGTTGGCGAAACAAAAAACAACAAAACAAAGCAACAACAACAAAAAAACAACAAGCATGGCGGTGTGTGTGCTTTTAATCCCAGGGCTGGGGAGGCAGATGCAGGCAGATCCTGAGGCCCACAGCCCAGCCAAACTAGCCTACTTGGCTAGTTCCATGTCACTGAGAGGTGCTACCTCCGAAAAAGAAGTAGATAGTGTCTGAAGGGCAACACTCTACATACACTTATTCATGTACCTGTACACATGAGATACATGTACATACACAGGTGCATAAATACACACACACACACACACACACACACACACACACACACACAC
>CABHPR010112035.1:0-10716 GCA_902168415.1 Peromyscus melanophrys
GTAAACTGAGAAAGCATCAAACTGTGCGGCCCATGCTGGCCTTGAACTTAAGGTCTTCCTGCCTCATTCCCCTCAAGGCTGGGATTACAGGTATGCACCATCACGCCTGGCTATTCTATGAATCTCTCATGTGAGATTCATGTATTTCGTGGAAAGAACGGGGAGGGGGGGGAACCAACCCAACAGAACAAAGTGAAGCAAGTACAGGTGGAGGGGCTGAGGTCACTAAAGGGAGAGGAGGAGACAGTTCTCTCTCAAGTCTAGCTTTTGCTGTTTCTTCCTCCTGAGTGCTCATTTCCCAGAGACGCTGCTTCTGGAAGAGAAGAATCCACCATCATTATGGTTTACGTAAAAAGGACTGTGGTTCACAAGTTTTAAGTACAAGCACACCAAGTACCTTAACTGCCATTACGTAAATTTAGAGTACACCTGTCAGATAAAACACTAAACACCACAACAGTGTTTAACTTTTACAGATACTGGCATTAATCAGAGAAAACTATACTCCTTCACAAACATACAGTGCAGCCATCGGAGCTCTTTCCAAATATAAAAACAAATTTTGTATTACTTATCTCTTTAAAAAACATATTAGCACTCCTAGTTAGGAAATTTAAAATTGAGTAACACCTTTTAATGTAATTATATAATAATAATTTGTAGACAGGGTCTTGTTAGACCAAGTTGCCCTAACACTCACAATCACCTTGCCTCAAGTCCCCATGGCTGGCATTATAGGCATACCTGACTCATAATTATTAAAAACAACAACAACAAAAACAAGGTATTAGAGTCTCAGGTTTTTGTTTTTGTTTTTCCGAGACAGGGTTTCTCTGTGTAGCTTTGGTGCCTGTCCTGGATCTCACTCTGTAGACCAGGCTGGCCTTGAACTCACAGAGATCCACCTGCCTCTGCCTCCCTGAGTGTTGGGATTAAAGGTGTGCGCCACCACTGCCCAGCAGAGTCTCAAAATTTTAAACACAGTTCTCTACTTGTAGAAAGATCATGGTGAGAATAAATTTATTCAACTGTATTTTCCATCAAAATGAGAACAAAATGTATGATCCCTGAGGTTACCTCCCAACTCCATGCTCTGCAGATCTGAACTAACCCAGGAAGAGGCTGTAGCCCAGCACACACACCGCAGCCAGAGACGGCTCCTCACCTTAAGATCTAAGACAGGCAGGGGACTAGTGTATTCTCTAAATCAAGCTTTTAAGGTACTCGGCCCTCTCTCTAATTTCCTAGACACAATTAAAAAATACTAGTTTTATCTGAAATTGTGTAAGAGCATTCTCAGTATCTTTCTAAAGAAAGCTCACTGCACAGACCAACAGACAGAAGTACAGATGAGTTGAGCGGTGGTTAAACAGGTGTGCTTGGTGCTGGGCCAGCTCCGGAAGCTTGCGTCACTCACAGCAGGTTCTCTTCTATCTGCTTAAAGTCACCACTAAACTCAAGATTTTAAGTTCAAGCACACAAACCAGAAATCAAGTTTATGAAGACATTAAATCGTGACAGTGAGAACTGTTGCTCTTGGCATCTGGCTTAGAGCTCAACTGTGCTTCCTCAAGAATTAACACAACAAAGTGGGCCACATCAAAGCCATACCAGCACAGTTGCTCCAGAGGACCCCAGAGAGCCACTGCAGTGGCCTCCAAGGGCTCCTCCATCACTGCTCTTAGGCCAATTGAAGGCCAGGGGAAGTAAGAAGAGCAGTTTCTTTTTGACCTCAAGTTCCAACTGGCTGCTGGCTATAGAGTACTTCCTAGTGGCCCTGTTACAACGGGATCCAGACAGTGGAAAAGGGTGTGTGTAGGGGGTAGGTAGGGTTGCTGGAAAGGAGCCAGAGCACATTCCTTCAACAGCGCAGTCAGCATGGCCTGCTCCATCAGTACACAGGCTGGAGAGGGCACCTGCTTCCCGTTCTTCTCCATCCTTACCCCCAGGTAAGTGCTAACGTACTGCAGCAGAGTCCCAGTGGGGCCGGACATGTCTGAGTCTAAGCTTCAACCCATGCCTATCTTTAGGTACTGATAATGTGAGCAACTTCAAAGTCAGACAGCAAGAAAAGGCTTCCACATGTGGAGCCTGAGTCAGGTGCATTAGGAGCACTGAGGAAAATCGTCAGAGCAAGAACACTGGAGCAAACTAGGTCAGGGCACCCCAAAGGAGCACAGCCTCACAAGGTGCCCAGCTCCATCCTGGCAGCATGGCTGCAGGCATTCTATGGGCAATCACGGAAGGGGCAGAACATGAAACTTACTTAGCTTTTCAGCAGATTTTTCATCTCTATAAATTTATTTTGGTTGGTTGGATTGTTTAAGAGGAAGAGAAGAATCTGTTCATGTTTTTCAATCTACAGATGAAAAGAAAACAGTTAACTGACTTTCTCACAATGTTAGGAGTGCGGCTCCAAGTGAGGGAACTGTACCCACCTGTTTCTGTAACTCCGTGCAGCAACAGTCCGTGCTGTGTGGTGTTTCTAAAAGCAAACAAGCAAAGCCAGCCACTGGGTCACATCAACAAGGAAACAGCAGTCCCAGACCTGAGCCAGCCTGCACCTGTCTGTGTCTGTGACTGAGCGTCAACTCCACATAGGACCCTCCCACTCAGCTGCTGTGTTCTGGACTCTAGAGACCAACACTCCCCTCTGAAGAGGGGGTCTTCTGTGGTATGGGACCCCTTTAGGGTGAGGGTGGATCTGCCAAATGCACATCTCATGGGATACCCAGAAGACTCAATCTCAAAAGCACAAGGAATTCTCCTGTTGATGAGGATCAAGGGGAACTGGAACAAAGTGCAGGCGCAGTGTGTGACCACTCCAACGCTCTGGGTCCTGACTCCTGCAGCAGTCACTGCAGCTGTCACTGACCTTAGGTCAGGCTGAACTGCTGCAGGAGTGCAGAGCAGGAGGAGCAGGTGGAGGAGACTAAAGCCATGACAAGTGAGACCGTCAGGACAACTCGAGTCAACCACGTGGGCCATGCACGAATCTGCGTGTTGCTTACTGCATTTGAGAAGGTACCTGGAGGTGAGGCACAGTTCCTTTTGGACGTCAGGTTTTCTGCCATGCTGCACATCAGCAGCTTCTCAGCTATGTTGATCACACCATTCTCGGAACACTTTTCAACGGACACTGTATGGACATTCTGTGAAATTCCCTTCACAGAGAGAACCACGCTCTGATTCAGCATGGTGTTTTTCAGCAGTTCCATCACTAACTGCGAACAGCTTCCATTCAATTCCATCAGCCCTGGGAAGAGTAAACATTGTATTTATAAGCCAAATCATCTTTCTTACAGATTGTTTTTTATGTGTATGAATGTTTTGCCTGCACTCATGTGTACTGTGTGTGCCTGGTGCCCATGGAAGTCAGAGGAAGGTGTTGGCTCCCGGAACTGGAGTTACAAATGGTTGCCAGCCACCTTGTGCATGCAGGAAATGGACTCAGGTGATATTAACCACTGACCCACCTCTTCGGCCCACAGGTGTCTTTTTCAAAGACCTATCTAGGTAAGTTATCTAATAATAAGATAACAAGCAGCATGGTTGCCGGCTTCAGTTGGTGTTAAGCGTGCTGTAAAGCACCAAGCACACAAACCAGACACAATCTTGCCTCCACGTTCATACATGGTATAGAAACCAAGTATGCCTCAAGCAGTCAGTGGTCACTGTCTGTGAGGAAAGCTGTGTGAAGGGCACAGTCACAGGACAGGGCCACCTTAAGCATTCTAATTTGCTCTGCACAAGTTCCAACTCAACAGCAGAGTACAGGCTGCTTTAGGAGCACAGTGAGGAGGCTAGAATGCTACCAGTGAACACCCCTGGCCCCACAGAGCTGTGACAAGGTGTCCAGACCGCTGGTGAGCCACAGACCACCTGGGTTCACATCCTGCCACTTGCCCCTAGAGCTTCACAATAGGGGCAACACACAACCCCAAACCTCGACACTCTGAAGGGAAGCCCCCCTCAAACAGAAAGACAAACAGAATATGGCTTTCACTAGAATTAAAGAATAAAAGATACAAACTTTCTTTAAACACTGCTGCTGAGAAGTTACTTAGTGCCAGGCAAGCTTAAGATAATTTAGCTTGGGACCCCACTTGAATACACATAACCCCCTCTCTTGAAGTACTGCATTTTGCAGCCTAGTTCTTTTACCTGTATGTACTGTGTACACATATTCTCAGTAACCAACTCTTCCTTCTCTTGAACCCCATAAAAGGAGGCCCGCACAATAATCAGAGCCCTTGAGGGGTCTCACTCATGTGGTCCACTGTTATCTTGACAGTGCTTCCCTCCATAACCTGCACTTCTGCTTGCTCAAATAAAGTTCCCTTGAGTGTTCTGCAGATCAGTGTGAGACCTGAATTCCCAGCCCAGACCTTGACCACTGGTAACAATCGATATGAACAATCTGATTCAGACTTAGAGTTATAAAATATAAAGATCAAAAGTTCCACAGACACAAATCTGGAAAGCAACACAACTGTGTACCTTCAAGTGAGCATCTAATGATCTGGAAGGGGAGTTCCAGGTGGCTGGGGAGGACTGGCTGAACTCTGGAGAGAGGCAGGGTTTCGATGTTTCCATAATCCGCATAGAGTACTTTCACATCAGAGTCTGATATTTCCAGAACAATGGCCCGGTACCAGAGGTCATCACCTGAGAACACAGGGATCTTGGTCCAGCAGTCACAGTCCAGAGCCCTTCCCATCCCTTGAGGTGGCTCTATCTACCACATACAACCTGACACCAAGGCATCTAAACAAGAGTCCAGATTTTTCCTATGTTCCTTCCAAATCCCTCTATGGAGACTCAGAAAGTTCTGCTTTTGTTTTTAACTAAAGAACAAGGAACATGAGAAGACAATGGCATTCGCAGGGCTGGAAAACTCGTACAAATGCAAGAGGCTCACAGCCCAGGGAGCTCAGGCAAAGCTGGCTGTGAGGAAGCCAGGCTGCGTCATCTGTGCCCTTCAGGCCCAGCCTCCAGGGCCCAGGCAGATGAGGAGGAGGAATGAGGACAGGGCTAAGGAGCAGCTGTTCAAGACCTCTGAACAGACTTTTACGTAGAGCACCTAATTTCAAATTCACTGAAGAGAACGGTTTAACTTCACACTTAGAGGTTCCTTCTCCAAAGGGACTACAGACTGGGGAGTGTGAGGCTGAGAGAGGAGGAAGTTCACCAAAGACACAGTCCAATGTACATTCCAATCCACACAAGGGAGCACTTCCAGATGTGGAGCCTGATCAAGCCTGCACTTGAAGGCCACAAGTGGGTAAGTTCTGCTGTGTATAAACTTCCAAGTAACTCTTGGGTACCCCATAGTAGCCATGTGGAAAAATGGTTCAAGAAAGCCTCTCGTGTGACAGAGAAGGCCAAAGCAAACAAAACAGGACCTGGGGGAAGCAGAGGTAAAGGAGGAAGGAGACAGTCACATTCGAAGGATGGCACAGTGGTGGAAGACAAAGACACAAACACACCCAAGAAAACAAAAGAGCTAGTGAAGCTAAAATGTGACATCAAAACCTCAGTAGGGAAAGTGAGGGATAGAGAACTCTTGAAAAAGAGAACAGAGATGGAGGCAAACACATTCAGCAGAGTCCATGTCAAGCAGTGGAAGACTTGGCAGTTCAACAGAACAGAAAAGCAAAGAATGAATAAAAAGCATGAGTTCAGGGGGAAAATGCCCAAACAGAAGCATTTCCAGAACTAGAGCCGACTCATGAGTGGGAAGAAAGCCACCCTGTGAACTCACAGTCCAATCTGCAAACCACAGGATCAAGAGGACAGGCAAGGTCCTGACCACAAAAGGTTATGTTCAGATTTTGGAGAACCTGTCTATCTTGTGATCAGAAATACCAATAGCTAACACACACAAAATGTTCAGGGAAAATGGCTTTGTTGTTGGATATTTGTACACTGTGTGAAGATGTACTGCTGTGATTGATGTAATAAAAAGGTGAACAGCCAATAGCTAGGCAGTAGGTATAAGTGGGACTTCCAGCCAGAGAAAGAACTCTGGGAAGAAGAAAGGCAGAGTCCCCGACAGACTCAAAGGAGCAGGATGGGCAGTACATACAGAGATGAGGTAATGCCATGTGGCAGAATGTAGATTAGTATACAATGGCTAAGAGCTATTTGAGAACAAGCCTAAGCCGAAGCCAAGCTTTAATAATCAATAAGTTTCTGTGTCATTATTTGTAGGCTGGCAGTCCCGAAGAAAAAGTACTACATGGCTTATAACCCAGCACCTTTCCTCGGTTTCTGAAGGACAGATACAGCTGACACTGGAGTAGACTCAAAGATAGGCAAGGTCAAGTGAAGAAAGGAGGGGAGGAAGGAGGGATCAGCTACCTAAGTGGAATGGAAGAAATCCAGCTAACACAGCCAACAACAGGGCAGGAAGAGACAGAGGCTGTGTTCAAAAGTGCTCAACATGAGGGTGAAGGACAAACCCCAGGCTAGCCCAGGTTTGGAGGACAAGCAGTCTAGACTAAGATTATGGTAAGACTTGACGACTCCATGCAGCTGTCACTGAGGGGACTTAACACCAATGTGGAGGAGTGGGGCAGTGAAAGCACACAAGAACATCAATAGCAACAACCTGCAGCCACAGCGCACTGCAGGGGAGTGCGCTCCAGTGCCTATGAGGCCTCAAAGTCATGAAGGAGTCTTATACCCCAAGCCACACCTTAACTTCCATTGGGGTGAAGATGAGGGCAAGTTCAGATCCAGATTCCATACAACAGTCAAACAAGACAGAAGTGACGTCACTAAGATGGCAGAGGAGGTTCCCAGCATATGACCATCATTCCCACGCTCCATTAATAGTCTGCTGGCATCTACAGACAAAGGGGCCTTTATTTGACCTCTGAGACCCAGGCAGAGAGAGTCCCATGAAAGACTCCCTTACCTTGGTCTTGGCTATGATTAGAAGCAACCTAGTCTCCTTGGGTACTCTGTTGTAGACCTGCTTGGCTGCCATCCTGCCAACAGCCCCACCTGCCCAGGGAGCAGTGGGAACTATGCCCACCCACACCCCCATGGCACCTCTGTGCTCTGGCTCTACTTCCAGAAACAAATCCAAACATTCACAACACATGTTATTTATATTAGCAATGCAATGTGTTGTCATTAAATGTTACACAAGCCTATCCCTTGAGGTAGTCTAATTCTCCTTCTGACCCATTCACATGCAGAGCTCCACACATATGGAAGATTGTGCATCAGTGACCCACCATAACACAGCATTGGTACTTGGAGCTGGTTAACTGTGTATACCTATACCCTTACCTAATATACAAAATGGAAAAGCAGATGACCCCAACATATAAATTAAGTCACAATTTTGTCTTTAATTTGTCTAACCAAATGAAATATGTATTGAAGGAACAAAATTTACTTTATCTCACGTAAAGGTTAACAACTAATCTTCCTACAGTATTTCACTTATAGGGTGTTACTTGTGTATCTGGCACAGCAGGCTTCTCCCGTCCGTGGTCTATAGGATGGCTGGCCTTTCTGAGCATTACAGTGTTCTAACAATTCTGCCGTTAACACACACAGCTTTTCTTGATTTTCTGAAATACAAGCAATCTTCAGTGTGAGACAATTTCCAGTGTTAAACAGTAGAACAGTATTCTGTTAAACAGTTAAAACAGTAACAGTATTCAAATAATCCCAAGCCTAGTCAGCCACTATTAAATATACACTGTTTTAAAAACAAATATACTCACTATTGGTTGCCTAATGCAGGAAGATTTGAACTGAGGGGTATGAGAGTATCTGCCTATTTCCTAATGAGGGTGATTCTGCTAGTGTACTCACCTCTATGAAAATTTACTAACTATATTTTATTATTTTCATTTTATATTTGTTTGTAATGGGGGATGCTATGGCACCTCTGTGGAGATGGGCTCTAGGGACAGAGCTTGGATTAGAGGACTGCCACCAAGAGCTGGGCTCTCATCAGCTTTAAGTAGTCTTACTGTTCAGAGACAAATGTTTCACACTAGAGCCCAGTCATGAACAAAGGAGGGTATAAGACTGGTTTTGCCATTTCTCTTCCTGTTTAATGGAAGCTTATAATCAAGTACTCTTTGAAATGTATGAGACCATCCTTGTAGCACTAGAGAGCCAGTGGGGTACAGTGGGCAGTGTCTCCTCATGTCTACTTTGGGTATTTTAACAATGAAAGAAATGAAGTTTGCTTCAAATTGTCAACCCAGGAATTGTGGCAATAGCAATTATTGCTCTTAAATTCTTTTCCAAAATCACAAACTATTACACCTTTGGTCTGTGTAAGTTAAAAGCAGATGCTCAGGGCTGTTTGTCGCAATCTATGGTTCAGATGAACTGGAGTAATACTTGGCATTACTTTGTTTTGTATAACATATTTATGACTATATAACAGTCATAAAAGTGCTGCTTGACTTGAGTATTGAGAAATTTTCTTAAGCCAATCTACCTAAAAGTAATCTATATAGAATAAAAAGCTGATGAAATCAGCATATGGATTAAGTCACAACTTTGCCTTTCTCAATTTTTCTAATCAAATGAAATATGCATTGAAGATACCAAGATCTGTATCATCTCACATAAAAGATAACACTAATATTTCCCTATATTTCACTTAGAAGAACTTTACTCATATATTTAGCACACCATGCTTCTCCAATCTGTGGTCTGTAGGACTATACAGACCCAGAATACAGACATGCAAATAATAATTTGAATTAAAAAACTATAATTATTAATTGATTACTAAGTTTTTTAATATATTGGAAATAGTTCTGGTTGAAGCTCACTTATATGACTCAAGGTTAGCTTAGTAAATACAATTCAATATAGATAATGTATGTTTTAAATAAAGTTACATAGAAATTAAGGACTTTTTTTTTGTTCTAGGAAGCTATAGATTATACAAAAGCCAGGCTGCTGAGTAAGTGGCTGAATACAGGGCATATCCTTTGTGTTGTTAAAACTAGGCTTCAGGGTTACAATTCTTTAGAAGCCCCTCTCCTCTTTACCCCCTCACTTCCTAGGGAATTCACCAAGAACTGGCTCTGGACAGCTCAAAAGCAGAGGCACAAGTCAGTGAGTATGGCTCCTCACCTGGCATTTCACTGGGGATGGCGTAAAACAAGTTTGGGTTTACGATTTCTAGTACGTTTGCTGGTATAGTCTTGTTAAGTGGTAATTCTATTGTCTTCCACTGCTCTGCTGAAGGGATGGCTGAAAACATACGAGGCACAGGTCTTGCAATTAAATATATGCAATTTACTCTTTCCCCCATTTATTCATTCAATAAAATTGTTCATCAAAAGCTGATTATCAACATCTCAGAGTTCCCAAGATGAGACATCTTTTTCATAAATGGATTTACTCAACTCCGAGAGTATGTGCACATTACAAAGTTATTCAATAACAAGGATCTGAGTTAATACACTCCTGTAGGATATTTCTAAAGTATAATTAATGCAATTCTTCAAATTATTCAAATTTTAAGTGATACCTTAAAATACCTTCTGTATGATGTTTATCTAACAACTAAATTTAAAATGAATGTTTGTTCAAAAAAAATCCTACTATTCTATTCTAGAGAGGGTTAACTAAGGCGAAAAGCCCCACAAGTGGGGGTGGTACCATCCAACTGACTGCATACAGCAGACAGTGAGCTGAGCACCAGCCTTCTTCTCTGCTTCCTGACTGTGGTCACAAAGTGGCTAGCCACCTCATACTCCTGCTGGGATCCTTCCCCACCATGCTCAGATGGCACCTCCGCGAATCGAGAGCCTTTTTGTCAGGTGTGCAGCTGCAGTGATAAAAAAGTGAACGAACGGGAGAGCTGACGCCCTCGCCTGCTCATGGGTCAGCAGAGAGAGTGCTGTGAACTGACCGCTTATTCACAGCATCCTGCAGTTTCAATACAACCCTATCAAACTCCAAATGCATTCTTCATAGAATAGAAAAAACAGTCTAGTACATATATGGACACACAAAAGACTCCAAAATAGAGGGAGCACTGATTAAGGATCTCCATTACCTCAATACCTGATGTTAAATCATACCACACAACCATGACAATACACCAGCTCAGTTCTGGTACAAAACAGACTGCAGACCAATGGAAGAGGATCCCAAACAAAACCACAGCACAGCCAACCAGTCTTGACAAAGGTGTTAAAAATACACAGTGGAGAAAAGACAGAGGGGAAAGCTGGAGACCACAGCAGAAAGAGCAAGCTAGATCCCTCATCCTGCATTAACTAAACTCAAAAGTGACAGATCTTGAGATCCCAAAGTCTGGAACAGCCTGGGAAAAACAGGACAAACCTTTACAGCCCTAGGCCAGGACTCAGGTGGCACAGTGGGTAATCCCAAGCTCTGACAAGTGCCACTGCACAGAAAGGCCACCAACCAGCAGAATGCAACCACAGCCTCCAGTGTGTGGGTGTGTATGGGGGGGGGGGCGGTGCTTAACTCTTCATCTGACAGGGGTTAATATCTAGAAGCCATAAAAAATTCCAAAAATTAAATGCTCAAATACCCAAATCATCCAATCAACATACATACAGCCAGTGACCTGAACAGATGGTTCTCAAAGAAGTTCACATGGTCAACAACTGTTTTTATAATTTCTAGTTAACTTTATTATTAAAAAAAAACTAGAAATTAAACACACACACACACACACACACACACACA
>CABHPR010112036.1:0-18093 GCA_902168415.1 Peromyscus melanophrys
GGACTTTTTATTAGTCTGGATTATAGACACACAGTCATGCTCCAATCCTCCCAGCTGGTACATGACCAATGGAGGCCAGCCTTTCACACTGTGGCTATCAAACATACAAAACCACCCACATAAAACCATCAAACATACAAGAGCCGTGACTGAACAGGGTGCAGTGTGTATTGCTGGGGCCAATTACAAAACCACAATGCAGCTGGGTCCCTGGGGTCTTGAGAAACTTCAGAGGTGCAGAAGGGGAAATGGAAGGGCTGGTCATCAGTGGGGAGCTCTGGGCCTCCCAACTAGGTATCTTTGAAAAAACAAAAACCAAACAAACAAAAACACCTGCAATGTTTTGTAATGTGTCTGGCCGGTGCCAAGTAATAAGAAGTATCACTGGAGAGCCCACTCCCAGAACCACGTGACATCAGGCTTTAGGCAGAAGCTCTCCACTCACAGAGAAGGGCCTCCATCATGGGACCAGCCAAGCAGCTAGGCCCTGTGCAGCTGGCCTGCACCATTCCAACCCACCTTTGGCTTTCATCTGCCTTCGTGTGATTTGGACCTGCCATATGTTAAATGTTCCTGGTTTATTTGCAGAGAGTCTCATAAAGTCTTTTCTTCAAGCAAGAGAAATGAGAGCAGCCTGGTGGTAGTGGCATGTGCCTTTAATCCCAGCACTCGGGAGGCAGAGGCAGGCTACACAGAAAAACCATGCCTGGGGGATGGGGGTGGGGGGGTGGGGGTGGGAGGGATGAGAGCTATTCAGTTCCTTTGGTTTTGACACTGGTGTGGCTTTTTTTTTTTTTATTTTGAGTTCTTTTGGTTTTTGGTTTTTCGAGACAGGGTTTCCCTGTATAGCTTTGCACCTTTCCTGGAACTCACTCTGTAGCCCAGGCTGGCCTCAAACTCACAGAGATCCGCCTGCCTCTGCCTCCCGAGTGCTGGGATTAAAGGCGTGCGCCGCCACTGCCAGGCCCGACACTGGGTTTTGGTGGCTCTTCGTAGTACTGGCTATTGAACCCGGGCCTTGTACATTCGTATTCTCTCTCCCTCCCCTCTACCCCCTCTCCGTACCCCTCCTCCTCTCTCCTGCTCCTCTCCCCATCTCCCCTTCTCTCTCCTTGACTGTCCTGGAACACATGTAGACTAGGCCTCATGCCCCACAATGCCACTGAACTATCACCCCAACTCAGTCTCCCTTAGCTATTAGGCTACAAATGCGTTTTCTTACAGGAAGCCACTGTGAATATTTGTTTGTTTTTTTAGACATAAGTAGCAAACAGCAGTTTTGAGCATACCAACATGACAAGAAATTGCCCAGCATTTAGTAGCTACTTTCATGCACTTCTTTAGAGGAAACAGTACTCCTGATGGGGCTCATAATGAAATGGGTACCCGAAAGACACTGACAGTGTAGACACACGGGACTTGGCTGTGCGCAGCTTGGCACAAAACCCAGCTCAGTGGCCTAAAATGAAGACAAAAGGTGAAACAGGAATGTGGTCATTTGAATGAGAACAGCTCCCACAGGTTCATAAGTTCAGTACTTGGTCTTCAGTTGGTGGAATTGTTTGGGAAGGATTAGGAGGTGTGGCCTTGTTAGTGGAAGTATGTCACTGAGGTTTCAAAAGCATAAGCCATTCCCAGAGTCAGTCTGTCTGTCTGTCTGTCTGTCTCTCTCTCTCTCTCTCTCTCTTTCTCTCCTCTGCCTTGTGTTTGTGGATGAGATATAAGCTCTCAGACACCACTCCAGCACCATGCCAGCCTGCCTGCTACCCTGCTCACCACCATAATGGCCATGGCCTCTAATCCTCTGGAACTGTAAGTCCCCTATAAAATCCTTCTTCTGTAAGTTGCTTTGGTCATCGTGTCTTATCACAGCAATAGAAAAGTGACTAAGACAAGGGGATCCTGATGTTTTTAAAGTAAGGGTAATGCTGACGATGGCCAAGAGCCAAGTCCAGTTCCCAAGCTGGCTTTCTGAGCAAACCCAGCCAGCGGGGAGGAACAGTGGTGCAGCCACTGTAGAAAATAGCATTGCACTCCCTCAAAAAGCTAAACAGAATTCTCAGGTACCTCTCACCTCTGGTGTCTTAGTTAGGGTTTTATTGCTGTGAAGAGACATCATGACCATGACAACTCTTCTAAAGGAAAACCTTTCATTGGGGCTGGCTGACAGTTCAGAGGTTAGTCCATTATCATCGCGTCAGAAAGCATGGTGGCATGCAGGCAGATATGGTGCTGGAAAGGTAGCCGAGAGTCCTACATCTGGATCCACAGACAGCAGGAAGAGACAGTGAGCCACTAGGCCTGGCATGAGCTTGAAGTCTACCCCCAGTGACACACTTCCTCCAACAAGTCCACAACTACTCCAACAGGGCCACACCTTGTTGGTTTTAATGCGGCACTTTTACTCTGCGAGGAAAGGTCACAAGGCACGACAAAACTCACTATCAGAGTTTTTTTTTTTTTTTTTTTTGGTTTTTTTTTTTTTGGTTTTTCGAGACAGGGTTTCTCTGTGTAGCTTTGCGCCTTTCCTGGAGCTCACTTGGTAGCCCAGGCTGGCCTCGAACTCACAGAGATCCGCCTGCCTCTGCCTCCCGAGTGCTGGGATTAAAGGTGTGCGCCACCAACGCCCGGCCTCAGAGTTTTATTAGGAGGAAGGAGAGATAGGACAGAATGTGGTCAGGCCTGTTGGAAAGTCACGTGAGGAGGAAGAAGAGATGGGGGAGGAGAAGAGAGCAGAAGAGAGAGGAGGAGTCTGTGACCAGCTTTTTAAGGATTCCCCTGCACATGTGCATATGGGCTTATGGAGCTACACCACACATACGCAGATTGCATGATCATGCTGTGCGCAAATTACAAGGTCATGCAGCACATGGATTAAGTAGGAAGTAAGGCCCCTTGCTTGGCTACTGAACTGCGCATGTGTAGTCATGTCAATGGAGGAGTGGCTAGGAATCCCAATACACCTCCAATAATGCCACTCCCTCTGAGTCTACAGAGACTATCTTTATTCAAACCACCGCATCTGGGTATAGACAAAAAAAAAAAAGAACTGAAAATCAGGAACCTGAGCAGATACTCAGACATCAATGTTCAAAGCAGCATTTATTAAGTGACGGTCTATAGATGGTGGGGAAAACAAGTGTGGTGTATTCATACAGTGGAATAGTGTTCAGCTTTACAAGGCAATGAGATCCTATCATGTGCTACCACTTGGATGAACCTAGAGACACAGATAATGTAAGGTTCCACTTACATTAGGTGTAGGGGTGCTTGCCAAAGGCTGAGGAAGAGAAACAATAGGGAGCTGTTGTTTAATGGTGGATCCCTTCCTTTTCCTCCTGTTGTGGCCAGGTGCTGGGGCAAAAGCAGTTTGTTCTGGTGTACATACAGTTCAAAGGGAAGCCATAGTGGCAGCAGCAGGAGGCAGGCTGGTCACTTGGCATCTGCTTTCTGGAACCCAGAGTGACAGGAAGTGGGAGGTGGGGGGGGGGGGGGGTGGGGGGAGGGCTATAAAGTGTGGACACTTGCTGGCAGTAACTCACTTTCTCAGGCAAGGTTCCACGATCTAAAGGTTCTACAGCCCTCCAACACACCACCACCAGCTGGGGACCAAGTGCTTCAAACACAGGAGCCTGGGGTAGCATTTCGCATTCCAAGGAGAAAGTTCTAGAGATGCACTGTGATGATGAACACCCCGCAGAGTGCATGAAATAAATACCACTGAATTACTTGATTAAAAATTGTTAAAAGAGGAGAGACAGAGAGAGACAGAGAAAGACAGAAAGAGACAAGAGAGAGAGACAGAGACAGAGAAAGGAGAAAGCCAAGCACTAGAGACTGGGTGCCCCCCAAAGCCATTCAGAAGACCTAAATGACAAGCTTAGGGACCAGAATTGGGGCCCCTGGAGCCAGAGCTACATCTCCATTTCTGGAACCTCTGAAGCAGCTCTGTCATCCCATCAATGTAGGAAGGACCACACAGCCTTGGAAAGGAAACTACTAGGTTACAATAAAATTGTCCTTGAAAAAAAAAATTGTCCTAAAAGTCTTAGCTTCAGCTAGCTAATCCCCTGTGAGACATCTGCCTTTGGGAATCTTCTCTTTGCTTTGGACACTAAAATACCCCTGTCATTCTGTGGCCTCATTCTCCCCATCCCCACCCCAGCCATGTAGCCTCTCACAAGCCCCTCTTTCAGAGATTCTCGCAGCACAGCTGGCTTTTCCACCGAGGGTTGAAACATTTCATCTAAAGGAGGCATCCCCCTGCTGCTTCCCTTCGGCTGCTGTACTTTTGAGTCTGGACCTTCTCACTGTCTTCCAGCATTTTTTGGATGATGACTTGCAAGGCTTTGCCCAGAAGGCTGGCTGGGAGCCGGTGTGACAGCGGAGGGACATGGATGAGCGCTGCGTGCCCATTTCCGAGGTACAGGGACAGGTAGTAGGTGTAATCACAGACGTACCTGCAACCATAGGAAACTCCCCTTACTCCTGGACCCTGCCACGTCCAGATGCCGTAAGTGCCGTGTTCATAAAGCATGAGGGGACTACCACTTGAGTCTGGTCCTTCCGCTAGATAGGACGCCGTGCTAAGAACACAGACATTGGGTCTCGGTCTCACCGTCTAATGACAATCAACTCCTGGTAAAACACCTGTACTACAGTCACGCTGTCATTTGCATTTTCACTCGGGCATTTCTTTATCCCTTGAAGAGAGGACAGAATGCTCAGTGGGAGGGGTTTCAGCATTTGGAGAGAGGTTAAACTCATCAGCAGGGCCTGTGACAAAGACGGGCAACTCTGGGGATGCTGGTGACCACAGCAGCCACCTGGACAGCACAGGCTAACATCTTCAGGAGAGAGAAGGGACTCTGAAGGACATTCCCTCTCTCGCACCTGTTTGGCATATGGACACCTGAAGTGTACCTGCCTGCATCTCGGGAAAAGGCCACCTCAACATCCTCAACAGAAACACGCCGGCAGACTTCCTTCATGCTGACAACAGAGTGCATCACTTCCGGGCCACCTGAGAGGCACACTCCACCCTCAGGCTGGAAACCTCGTATATCTGTATCCCGGTAACTTCGATTCTTGCCACACTGTTCCAGAAAGATGGCCTTGGTGGAAGTGTCCATGCCCACATGCACAGCAAGCTGTGTGAACACACATATCAGAAATCGCAGGACACCAGATCACTAGATGTTCAGAAAGGCCCAGGCATGGCAGAGCCCAGCTCCAGGGTACAAAACAGATCAAGCTCCAAATCTACCAGGAAACCCCAGGATCCCTGCCTGGGCCCCTAATTAATGGAACTGGACCAAAAAGAACATCTCTTTGGGTTGACTAGAAGGCATGTTATATCTACATTCAAGTACTGTTCGGTTTCAAATGGCTCTCGCAAGGCTGTGTGCTCCCTTTCCCCATGAGTGGGTGGGGCAAGCAGGTATCTAAGATGACCCCGGAAGAAACTAGCCCTTCAGCAGAATCACACATCTTTTTAATGAAACTTTCAGAAAAGGGGCTAGCAGTAGTCTCATCAAATCTTGTTAGACTTTATTTTGCCTCTTTTGAAAATAGCTGCAGAGGGTTTTGTTGCAGAATTTGGGTAGAGTCTTACCACAGGGTGCTGTGTGTGATCTCCTTCATTCTCTTACCTTTGGGGGAATGGATATTTGTACCCCCTTTTTATACAGTGTTTATGTTCAATTACTATGTAAGCAGAGTGCTTTTGTTTGCTTGGAATGGGGTTTTGAACTCCCAATGTAGACCAGGCCAGTTTTAAACTCACAAAGATCCACCTGCCTCTAGGCCTCCCAAGTGCTGAGATCAAAGGTGTGAGTCACCACACCAGGACCCTGGCAGGGTGCTTTGACGGTGGGCTGACCCTGGGTGGACTATCATCTAACCTTACCCAGGCCCAAAGGCTCTTTGGCCTAAGTCCCTCAGAACAGCCAGCACCACAGCCATAAAAGGGACTTAATTCAGGTCCTCTTGCTTGAAATAAGATTCCCATTTCTTGCACCCGGGAGGCAGAGGCAGGCAGATCTCTGTGAGTTTGAGGACAGCCTGGTCTACAAAGCGAGTTCCAAGGCTACATAGAAAAACCCTGTCTCGGAATATATATATAAAATTTCTGTACCAGTCATCTTTTAAGATCTACCCACCCTATGTTTCAGCATAAATTTATATACAAACCCAGAATTTTATGACAGAAGCTTGTACCTCACACTGTTGATGGGGCTCGGGAAAAAGGTGCACTCCAGCCTTCAAATCAAACCTAGAACAAGGTCCAGAAAGTTCCTAGGCCCTGGCACATCAGCAGCCTCCCAGGCCCACTGCCTCTCCAGGCGTCACTTACTTGTGGTCGCAAATCTTCCCAGATTGTGGTGAGCCTCCGACTCACTTCCCTGTAATCCACGGGCAGCTGCAGTGTTCGCAGTTCTGTGTTAGTGTCCACCCCTAAACCCAGCTTGGAGAGTTCCTGCAAAACACAGCAGGGGGACTTGCCTCAGTTGCCTGTGCACAAGAGAACCCTCAGACTCTATGCCCAGGGTCTTCTCTGGGCCTGAACCCTGCCCTGCTGGGCTGGAGGAACTCAGAATGACCGGGAACCAGGAGAAGAGCCACAGCTCACTCAGCTGTGCTTGCTGAAATGGGGCACTCTAGGAAGACACATCTGAACAAGCCATGTTTGCAGAGCCGAGGCTTGTAGACTGAGATGAGCCCGAGGGAGAGGCTGGGAACACACATGCCAGCAGAGGTAGCTAGGATAGCAGATGGAGGCTCAAGAGCCCGAGGCCTTTGGGAAACTGCTATGGCATGCTGCTCCTCGGCAGCTGACAGGTGTCTTGCATATCACAAGACAAATCATCTAGCGCCCCTGGTGCTAATCCAGGCACCGACTGTCCAGTGTAATCTGAGCAGTCCCTCATCATCTCTACCGATGGTACAACAGGGACACTCCACCCCACGAAGGATGGGAATTGAAACTTGAGGAGAGTGCCGATGGTGGATGGAATGCTGAGTCAGGTGTGGACTTCTCTAGGACCATAGTGAACCGTGGGAGGATTGTGCTCAGGAAGCAAAGACCTTAGAGCTACCTCATAAGTAAATGGAGGAGGGGTAGAAGTGGGGTAGGGATCTCTCGGGGTCAATCTGAAGTATCTGAGCAGAGCTGGTCCCTTGGCTCTGTATGCCTGGAATTGGCAGAGAGGTCATTGTGGAGACACGGTTTGAGCAGCAGCAATGGGTGAGAGGACAAGGGAGGAAGAAGGGGAAGGAATGAGGGGGAGGAGGATATGAGGGGAAGGGGGGTAAAAGGAGAGGGGAAGGGAGAAGCAGGAGGAGAGGGGAGAGGGGAAGGAAGGCAGTGAAGGATGTGGGCATCCTGTGGGGGCCCACAGAGGCTCCCTAGTAAGGCCTTACTCAAGGTCAGAAAGCCTGAGCTTGCTTTACCCAACAGGGCTGCATAAGATGATGATTTGGTCAGGGGCGTGGTTACCAGGTGTTTTGAAGGTTTGTGGGTTGTACTTGGTGTACGTTGTGCTTTGATTTTGAAAGGCGGAGGTCTTTTGCCTCTCCCCTTGGTAGTATATAAAAAGCTCATTAGAATAAATCTGGAGGTGGCTGGGTATTGACCCAGGGCCCTCCCAAAGCTATCCTGTGTCTCTGTCTTTCTCTCCATCTATGTCTCTATTTCTACCTAATACTTCCTCATTCCTCTCTCCTCCCCCCAAGAGCCCTTCAAAAGGTCGGAGCTGGCTCCATCAGCATCCTCCTTCTAGGGAGAGTAGGAATAAGTGGATTGGAAGAAAGCAAGCCCAGAAGTTGAGATCTCAGGAGTGCATGCTCGCTGTTGGTCATAGTTCAACCAGCAACCCAAGGCCCAGCTTCTGCTTCAGTTTTTGCCACGCAGTTCCTGAACTCCTTTCCTGGCATTTCCAGACAGCCAGTGGTATGCCTTCTGGGTAAGATGGGCTGCCCACAGATCCCGGGTCCTTCTCTGACCTCTGGGGAGGTGGTCCTCAGAGACAGATGGGTAACCTGTCTTCTGTGCTGATCTTCTCTGAGGATGAGGTGCATCTAGACAGTGGTTGGAACCTCCCAACCCTCAGCTTCCCTGCCTGTGCAGCACAGTCACAAGTGCCCCCATGGGGTTGCCATGAAGTTAGGCAAGGCCGTACAGTTGGAGGATCACTCAGAGGAGGATGCTCTTTGGATCTTGGAGGGTTAGTAGGAGTTTGCCCAGCAAAAGAATGTTCTGGAGCAGGACCGACATGGTTTGGAGGTGTACAAAGGTCCTCCTCCTTGCTTCTTTTCTCTCTCCCCCTTCTCTCTTTCTCTTTTCTTCCTTCATTCCTTCCTTTGCACCAGTCTTACCTCTCCTTCCTTCCCCCCTTCTCCCTCCCTTCTTTCCTCCATCTTTCCCCCACTTGTCATGTGGTCACTGCACATGAGTTTAACAGTCCAGGGATCATCTTGGCTGCTTGGCTCTACCAGTGGGAGTGACAGTGTGAGATCGAGCATGTGGTCCCCTTTCCCTGAGGGGAAAGGAGAGACCTGGAGGCCATCAGGTATCATGGAGACCCCAGCCTGGGTTCCAAATTCATCCAAGCTAGAGGCTTGTGAAGGGGGCAGGGAAAGCCAGACCTGGGAGAGCTTGCCAGGCAGATGGGGACGAAGCATTAAAGAGACAAGAACAAGGCAAGGGCTGAACATCAGAGCAGCCTGCCTAGCCTAGCATGTGCAAAGTCTTGGGTTCTGTTTCCAGCACTGAAGAAATGAAAGAAAAAAGGACTGGCAGAAGGGAGGTGAATTACCAGCCAGCCATTGGTGGAGCGTGATGCAGCCCTTCAAATGACTTTCCAAAGACTACTGAAACGGAACTCTCTGAGATGGGATACGGGAAACAAGTTAGGATCATGCACTGTTCCCTGAAGCCGTGGGTGGGAATGGAAGCATGCGGGCATGGCCAGCCCTGAGCGCTCACTCCCTGCTACACTTTGTAAGATGTTCACAGCCGTATAATGCACCATTTTTCTGAGTTAACAAATAGTCCGGTTATCATCCTAGGCTGCCCCTTGGAGGACCCCTGGCACTCTGCTAGGCATCTCTCCACAGCCTCATGAAAAGGAGATAACAGCCCCATCCTACACAGGAGACAACCAAGTCCACAGGGACACAATTAAGTGGAAGAAGTTGCGGGAAGCCGCACCAAAAGAGATATAGAGAGAAGCCCAGGGAACCCCTGAGGGCCGTCCACAGCCCTTATTTCTGTTATGAGAAATCCTGGGGTCCTGGTTGAAAGTGACTCTGCCCGAGCAGTGTCAGGTTCTGTCCTCCATACACGATGCTCAGCCCAGCCCTCTCCCAGTATCCATTGTGTGATGCTCCAAACTGTTGAATCAGTCTTGCCTAGAAGATCCAGGAATGAAAGACAGGGACCCTCTATCCAGTCACTGTCTCCAAATATTTTTGATCATGTGCCCCATTAATAAAAATGTTTGACATGGCGTGCCTGATAATTAGCTGGTTTCTGGATGGCACAGGGCACAGTGGACACTTCACTATCTCTTCCCTGGTGGTCTAGTAGTTAGGATTCATGGCACTTATGCGGGACACATAAGTGGCTTCGTCGGGCAGATGTAAATCTGTAAGGGCTTCATACTTTCTTTTCTTAATTCTTTCCTTTGTTTGGACCAACATGGCAGCTTGTGTCTGTTTTTTATGACGAAGAAGGGGCCACAGGAATTGTCAACTCCTCATTTCCCTGTAGTTCACATTATTCATTTTCTCTCCTATGTGTGATGTTACAGATCATTTTTTTTATCAGATTTCTTGATCATAATGTGAGGATTGGCTTAATTAAGGTGGAATAGCATGATCCTGAAAGCCATTAACAGGTGGAAATGCTTTATAATGAACTGAAAGTGAGTTGGAGAAGACAGGCTTTTATAACACCATTGTGTCCCCCCACTACCCCCAAGGGTGAAAGGCCTCCTCATCCTTCAAGATCCCGGGTCTGTCTGAGGACCTGTGTAGACACCAAGCAAGGCAGAATGCCATGCTCAGCCCATTCACCACTACTGCTCAAGGTTAAGCTCATATTTTTATAGCCTATCCTGAGATCTTCACATCCATGCAGGTGGCTGCTATTGAAAATAGTATGTCCAAGGATGTCGAGATCTCAGTAGTCCTTAATCAGCCAATCTATGACTGACCATATGACCCAGCACCCCCACTTCTGAGTATATATCCCCAAAACCGGAAGCTTGCAGAGTGGCCAAGAAGAAGCAATCCGAGTGTCCATCAGTGGATAAGTCGAGGAAAACAGGCACCACAGAGCATTAGTTTGCCTTTGAAAGGACCCATCTCCTAAGCACTGGAGGGCTCCTGTTGCAAATCACCCTCTGGATCGATGGAAGGATCTTTCTACTAGCACTTGGAGGAGACCCGATTTGGTGTTGGTGTGGGCCCGGGGTTCTGTTTATGTCTTTCCTCAGGACAGTGAGGTTCCTCTTTGGATTCCTGAGTGCTGTGTGCGCCCTGTGGCTACTGCTGAAGCCCAACAAGACAGAGACCTATTGGGCCTTCATGAAAAACTCTCCCCTTCTGATACCAATGAGGATTGAGAGCCCAATTTGGCCAGCTTTGCCAAGCATTAACGTAAGTCTAGGAACTGTAGCCATGCAGTTAGATTCTCCAGAAGGTAATGTATGGTAAATGCTTTTTCAAGTATGTTTGAAAACGTGTCATCCAGACACCTTGGAGATTAAGGATAACCCTGAAGGTCACTGACCTCCATGAGTTAACAGTAGCATGCCAGCTTAGCCTTTTCATTTTCACAATCCTCCTCAAGCTGGTGTAGTGCCTACTTTTCAGGAGTGGCTCTGTGCAATATTTATTGACCTCCTGAAATTCATTTAACCCCCACTTTGAAGATACCTTAAAACTTATGAGCCTGAATGTAGCCATTATAAGACCATTAGTTATACTCCTTATGAGCTGCCTGTTTTTTCTTTATGGTTCTTAGTTGTTCTTTTGCAGAGCTGCCAGCTTAAGTCGTGCTGGGATCAAGAAAAATGGCCTTGGCGGTGTGTGTTCCTGGAGTTGTATCCATGCCAGTGGATGTCCACATGCTCCAGAAGAGAATTTGACATTGCTGCTGCCATTGTTGCTGTTATAGCAGTGGCGACCACTGCTGCTATTGTTTCTGAGATTACCATTTCATAATTGCTTACTACAGCTAGCACAGTGGAGACCCTGGCAGCAAAAGTAGCTACCACAGTTAGTTAATCTTTCATTTCTATTGGGCATGATAAATTTAATTCAGTAGTTATATACATCTCGATTGGCTTTGAAAATTATAAATTTATAAACTCAAGTTCCATTTGCTTTTGGGATACCGTCTTACAAGGACTCCAACTTGCAGTAAGGCTTGTTAAGGAAGGGAATGGCTCAGTTGCCTTTAGCCTACTGGCTATGGGTGAGATAGGACCTCTGTTGGTCTTTTCTGTGTCGAACACACAGATTGCAAGCCCAGGGCCACTTTGAGATCTTTGGCAGCAGTTAACTCTGCAGCTCACACTCGATTGAGCCTGTATGATAATGAGTATTCAGAAACGGGTAATGCCTGGGGGGTGCTCACCAACCTAAGACAGAGCGCCTATGTGGCCTGGACAGGTGTCTCCATGACGGGTAAGGTGACCTGCTGACGTCCCATGCAACCTAAGTCAGAAGCTCATTTTTTAGTAAAAGGGGGACCTGTAGGGCCCTGGCCCCCGTTTTGGGTAACTGTTGCCTTGCTTGCTGACCTTGACCTTGATATCCTCCCTATGCTAATTCCCTGCTGGGTTCCACCCTCCTGAAGGTTTAAGGGAAGTTCCTTGTCTATGTATCCTGCATAATGGACGTTAACAGATTAGAAGCAAGATTGTAAAACATTGGTAGCGAACTTCTGCCCTCTGGAGTTCTCCCATTGTGCTATAAGCCTGTAATTAAGACCTCTTCCCTCCATCAATAAACAGCATTTGGCATTAAAAAAAAAAAAAAAAAGGACCCATCTCCTTCTCTCCATTCCACCCCCTCCATTTCTTAATTTAAAATGTTTACATGTATTTATTTATTGTGTCTGTGTGGATGCCTTCATGCCATGGCTCACACGTGGAGGTCTGAGGACAACTTGTAGGAGCTGGATTTCTTCTTCCACCATGTGGGTTCTGGGGATCCAACACATTGTCAACTTTCGTGGCAAACACTAAGCTATCTTGCTGGTCCTCTTTTTTTTTTTTTTTTCTTTCATTTTTTCGAGACAGAGTTTCTCTATCTAGCCTTGGCTGTCCTGGAACTCTTGTAGACCAGGCTGGCCTCATACTCAGAGAGATCTGCCTGCCTCTGCCTCCCCCTCACAGTGAGTTACAGAGGCATACGCCACACTCAGTTTTTTTCCTTCCTTCCTTCCTTCCTTCCTTCCTTCCTTCCTTCCTTCCCTTCTTTTCTTTTTCTTTTTCTTAAAACAGGAAATGAGAGATATAGGGTCTCACTGTATAGTTCAGCCTGACCTAAAGGTCTAGATTTTCCTGCCTCAGCCTCCTGAGTGCCAGAACTTTAGGCATGTACCACTGTGCTCAAAGACATGGATGAATCTTGAAAATTTTGTACTAAACGAAGTAAGCCAGTCACAAAACTCAAAACTGTATGATTCCACTTCCATTAAGTAGCTAACACAGCCAGCTTCAGAGAGTGGGGAAGTAGAATGGTAGACACCCACAACCAGGTCAAGGGGGAGACGGCACCCATTGTAAATCAGCAGAGTTTCAGTTTAGATATTTACTCCATAGCAATATGAATACAAAGTAATAATAATTACCAGGGGAAGGAGGCAAGAGTGAGATGGGAACATTCCAGAAACGAATAGTACTGAGGGTCAGATAGTGATGTGAAGGGACTCACTGAACTGTACACTTGCGAAGTTAATGGTATGTCTATTTACCACCATTTTTAAAGCTATGGCCTTTACCATCACCCTCACACACACACGAAAAACCAGTTTTTAACCTGGCTAATAGCTGTGGTCTGGAGAGAGACTTCACTCACATCAGTAGCTGAGCTCAGCATAACCTCCCTGCCTTTTACAGCAGCCAGTAGTGAAACTGAGATTTTGAACTAAACCGACCCATGTCTGTACCTCGACGCCAGCTGCAGTTCCCTCATGCCATCAGGACAGGTGAAAGACAGGAGGAAACAGTCATGTGTGTATAGCACGAGTCTTAAAAAGTCTTATTAATAAGAACAAACCTGGAGCCAGGTATTGGGGTGAATGCTGGAAGATCAGAGAAGCAGAACAAGCCACAGCCACCTCACCTTGCCAATTCCTCAGCTGATCCTGTTTCCTCAGACTGGAAGCCTGAGTCCTCATCCAAATGGATCTCAGCTGAACTGCTTCTCGAACGCCTAAAAGCTTAACCAGCCAAATGCTTCTAGTTCCTGATCTTCACGCCTTATATACCTTTCTGCTTCCTGTCATCACTTCTTGGGATTAAAGGCATGTGTCACCATGCCTGGCTGTTTCCAGTGTGGCTTTGAACTCACAGAGATCCAGACAGATCTCTGCCTCTGGAATGCTAGGATTAAAGGCATGTGTGCCACCATTTTCTGGCCTCTATATCTAGTGGCTGTTCTGTTCTCTGACCCCAGATAAGTTTATTAGGGTGCACAATATTTTGGGGAACACAGTATCACCACATGTGTGCACACACATCTGTGTACAGGTCTGTGCATGCATGTGGAAGCCAGAGGACAACCTGGGGTGTTCTTCTTCAGACATCTTTTTTTTATTTAAGATGAGGTCTATCACAGGCCTGGAGCTCACCAAGTAAGCTAGGCTAGTGAGCCAGTAAGCCCCAGGGAACTTCCTTGTCCCCTCCTCCCCAATGCTGGGATTACAAGCACACACTCAGGTGTTTTTACTTAGGTTCTGGGGACCAAATTCAAGTCTTTATGCTTGCAAGGTATACATTTTGCCATCCGAGACATCTCTCCAGTCAAGAAAAAAGTCTTACAAGTGAGAAAAGAGGGAGGTTCCAGCATAAGCACACAAAATAAACATTTGTGGGGTTTTGTTTGTTATTGTTTGTTTGCTGCTTTTTGGGGTTTTTATTTTGTATTGTCTTTTTGAGATTTTGGGGTGCCGTATCTGGGGGATGCAATATCTGTGGTGACATCCTAGGCCTGGGGTTGCCAGCCAGCTGGAGCTACCATGAATCGGCTCCCCAATGTCTGTGCTGACATCTGCAGTCACAGCTCAACACTGTCCACAGCCTGGACCAGCCTCTCAAGGCTGTATCTCTCTGGGATGTTCTCTGTTTTCCAGTTCCAGGCTCCTCCCTGCCACCATCCTCCTTCTATACTGCATTCCCCTCTAATAACCATCTGCAAGGATATTCAGACAGGGACTGATGAACCCGAAGGTTCCTCCAGAGGTGGAGAAATGGTTGGGAAGTTGCAAGATGCATTTGGGGCAGCATGTGTATGCCGGTGCACTTGGAGGACCTCGGAGGACCGAGGTCTCTGTCAGGTGTCTTCCTCTATAGACAGTCACATTATTTGACATCGGATCTCTCACTGAACCTGGAGCCTACTGTTTCCACTAGTCTGCGTAGCCAGCAAGTCCCAAGGACATTCCTGTCTCTGATCTCCAGCACTGAGATTTTAGGTGCATGTTGGTATGTCCAGCTTTTCATATGGGTTCCATGTGGTTGAACTTGGGTCCTCATGACTGTCCAGCAAGTACTTTGCTGATGGGACCATCTCCCCAGTGAAATTAAAAATTTGTTAGAAACACAAACAAAACACAACCGAGAGAGGCTGCTGTCTTGACACTCTGGAGTGAGTTGAGGACCCTGCATTTTCTCCAGACTGAAGTGGAGTTTAGGGGGACCCACAGGAAGGGCCTGGCAGGCACTGGTAGCATTTTGAAGGCTCTATCATCTTACTCTGGCTTGTTGGTATGGAAATGGATTTAGGATATTACCGTACTGATTCACGGCCTTGCCCTCTATTTATTATCAGTGTTGTTCAAAACAGCACGGAAGGGGCTGGAGAGATGGCTAAGAGCACTGGCTGCTTTTCCAGAGGACCCAGGTTTGATTCCTAGCACCCACATGGCAGCTCACAACCATCTGTAACTCCAGTTCCACGGGATGTGGCACCTTCTGGGCACACATGAGGTACACAGACATATATACAGGCAAAATACCCACATACATAAAATAAAAATAAACCTAAAAACAAAAAACCGAGCATGGAAGGAGGATGAGGCCACTTCATCTTTGGGGATAAAGAGAAATTCTACACATATCAAGCTTATCAAAATTGGTAAGAGCCCTAACCTCTTGGCTACTTGTGCTGTGTATATTTTAAATGCTGTTACATTATGTGTTGGCACATGGATCTAGGGTATGTTTTACAAAATCCTTCTCTTATTGAAGTGGTCCTCAACTTTTCTAATGCCGCAACCCTTTAATACAGTTCCTCATGTTGTGGTGACCCCCAACCATAAAATTATTTTGTTGCTACTTCATAACTACTACATAACTACAGTAATTTTGCTACTGTTAGGGATCATAATGTAAATATCTGATTTGCAATCTCCAAAGGAGTGGCAACCCACAGGTTGAGAACCGCTGTTTTATTGGCTGTCTTTCTGGGTTCAGGTGCTTCTAGGAAATTCTTTGAAATGAATCTGAGGTGTTTCTATCTCCAAACCTTAGTGTCTTAGTTAGGGTTTCTATTGCTGTGATGAGACACCATGACCTCGGCAACTCTTATAAAGGAAAACATTTAATTGGGGGTGGCTTACAGTTCAGAGGTTTAGTCCATTATCATCATGGCAGGAAACATGGCAGCACACAGGCAGACATGGTGCTGGAGAAGGAGCTGAGAGTTCTACATCTGGATTGGCTGGCAGACTGGGCCTGGCTTGGGCATTTGAAACCTAAGGCTCACCCCTAGTCTAGTTAGAGTATCCATTTTTGTAAGTGAACCATCTTCTCCCTCAGCTCTTGGAAGTCTTATTTAGTCTTTTGCAGCCTGCAGCTTCACTATGATATGTCTAGGTATCCATTGTAGCTGGAGAGTTTTCTCTCTGGGTCCCGCCAAGCCCCAGCAGTCCTACAGCCCACTTATAAAATAAACATACAGACACTTATATTATTTAAACTGTTTGGCCTAATGGCTCAGGCTTCTTGTTAACTGTTCTTATATCTTATATTAACCCATTTCTATTAATCTATACCTTGCCACGTGGCTCGTGGCTTACCGGCATCTTCACATGCTGCTTGTCATGGCGGCAGCTGGCAGTGTCTCCCTCCGCCTTCCTGTTCTCTCAATTCTCTTCTCTGTTAGTCCCGCCTATACTTCCTGCCTGGCTACTGGCCAATCAGTGTTTTATTTATTGACCAATCAGAGCAAAACATTTGACATACAGACCATCCCACAGCAATCCATTTTCTTTGTTCTTATCTCTGCAGTTCAAATATTTCATCAGGTCTGGAATATTCTTTTAAAAAAATTTATTTAACTTTATTTTATGTGCATTGGTATGAAGGTGTCAGATCTCCTGGAACTGGAGTTAGAGACAGTTGTGAGCTGCCATGTGGGTGCTAGGAATTGAACCTGGGTCCTCTGGGAGAGCAGCCAGTGCTCTTAACCACTGAGCCATCTCTCCAGCCCCAGGTCTGAAATATTCTTTACCACTGTGTCTTTGAATACTGTTTCCTTCCATTCTCGCTGTTCTCTTCTTTTGGAATTCCAATTAAACAGAATTTCACTGTTATTTACATTATCTCTCCTACACTTCCTTGTCCATCTTTACGTTGTCTTTTGGGTATTATCTTCATATCTATATTCTAGTTTACTAAGTTTTTCTTCATGTGTTTCTGAACTGCTATGTATGTGGATAGGTGGGTAAAGTCTATCATCTCTCTATCATCTACCTCCTACAAGATAGGTTATTCACATACAATGTATTTAACCTATTTAGATTTTATAATTCTGTATCTTTCAGTATACTCAGAGTGATATCACCATTATCACCGAGAGTTATCTAACAAAGCATCACCACAATTGATGTCAGAACCTTTTAATCACAACCCAAAGAAACTTCATACCTGGAAGGCTCAGTGGGCAATGGTGCCTGATATCTAACCCTGATGACCCGAGTTCTACCCCTAGGACCCACACAGGGGATGGAGAAAACCAACTCCTACATGATGACCTTTGACCTTCACAGGCAAACCATGGTACACACACACAGCATGCCTGCACACCCACCCCAGCACACAAATAAATAAATGTATTTTTTAAAGAAAATTCATATCTATTTTCTCCTGTCAACTCTTCAGGGTCCTCCCACCCTAGCCAACCACTAACCTACTTTTTCTCTCAATATATTTGCTTGATCTGGACTTTGATACAAGGAGAGTTAAATGTTATACAGTCTTTTTGGTTTTTCAAGACAGAGTTTCTCTGTGTAGCAGCCCTGGCTGTTCTGGAACTCACTCTGTAGCCCAGGCTGGCCTCGAACTCACCAAGATCCACCTGGCTCTGCCTGCCAAGTGCTGGGATTAAAGGCGTGTGCCACCACCGCCCGGTGTGACTGGTATCTTTCACTTATCACAGTTCTGACCTGTCTTTTTTTTTTTTAATTTTTTTTTTTTTTGGTTTTTCGAGACAGGGTTTCTCTGTGTAGCTTTGCGCCTTTCCTGGAGCTCACTTGGTAGCCCAGGCTGGCCTCGAACTCACAGAGATCCGCCTGCCTCTGCCTCCCGAGTGCTGGGATTAAAGGCGTGCGCCGCCACCGCCCCTGACCTGTCTTTGAAGTCAGCTGTTTTCTCCTAGCAACTACGTTTCTAGTTTCTCTGAGTTCTGTCACTCATTTCCAATGTACCTGATTTTTTTTAATGGTCTCTTGTTATTTCTCTGACTGTTTTTAAATTTTTGCCTATAGTTTTGTTTTTTAAACTGGCTTCTACTGATTTTTCTACATGTTAGTTTGTTTTCTTGTGTATCTGGTGATCTTAGGCTGGGAATTGATAG
>CABHPR010112039.1:0-22336 GCA_902168415.1 Peromyscus melanophrys
CTTCCCACAGTCCACAAAACCAAACGGTGGGCAGAAGGCAGACACTGGAAGCGGGGCTGCGGGTCCCTGCAGCAGGGCGACGTTCGGGACCGGGACTCGAACCTCTAACTTCCGCGCAGACCCAGAGGGCCAGCTCTGAGCTTCCCACGAGCCTCGGCTAACTGAGAGGCTTGGGAACAAAGGAGCGCCCAAGGGGCTCAGCGAGGTAGGGACTGGGATGCGCGCGCACTGTCAGAACCGTGGGACCACGCTGAGATCCAGGGCGGGTGGGCGCCCAGACTTTTAAGGGGCTGGTGGCCGAAGCCGAGTGGAAAGCCGAGGCCAGGGCTGCAGCCTCGCACAGGCGACCCCCCGGCCGCCGCCCGCCGCCCGCCGCCCGCCCGGCCTCCGGACCCGACCGCTCCCCGCGCGTACCTGGCAGTAGCAGCAGCGGCAGCAGCAGCATCGACAGCGGCGACCGGAGCGGCGCGGCGTCCATGTCTGGAGACCGCGTGGACAGGGCGGGATCCACTCGGGTGCTGACCGCCGACGCCCAGCTGTGCGGGCGCGGGGACCGCGGGGCTCCTCCCGGCTTCCTGTCGCCGAGCTCCCGCGCACCTGCGCGCCCGAAATGCACGAACCCCGGGGCCGCCGAGCGCCGCGAGCAGCCGCGGGGCGGGGAGGCCGAGGCGAGGCGGGAGCTGCACCCGCCGTGGGAGGGGCGTCGGGTCCCTGCCTCGCCCTGAGCAGCCCTGGAGTCTGGAAACCTCTAGGCTAAGGACCAGACCGGGCGCAGGCACTGTCACCAGGGCAGGAAAAAAAGGGCCAAGTCTTTGGCCAGGGCTTGCCGGGCGCGTGCAGCTCCGAGGAGGGCTGGGGGACCACCGCAAGGCTGTGCCAGGCAGCTCTGGTGCAACTCAAAACGAGGCCATGGAAGTTGATGCTCTTAAAGTAACTATTTTCAGCATGGTACGGGTGTGTACACATACATACGTGCATACAGGCAGCATACAGTTAAGGGGGAATAGATGGGTTAGAGTCGAAATAATTTTGGCGGTGAGTTTATCATGGCCCAGTGAAGACACCCGGGAGGTTTTATATTACTCTCTTTGTTTAGACTATGCTAGAAACTCTCCTTAATTAGCCACAGAACAATGCTGGAGGTTACAGCTCAGCAGGAGAGGGCTCCCCTGGCATACCCGAAGCCCAGGTTTGGATCCCCAGCATAGCAAACAATACTTTTACAAGTAAGGCTGAAATAGAGAGAGTATCTGGCTTTCCACCCTGACCTTTGTAGACCCTGCTTTGTCTCACTGTCACCTGCTAGCCTGGGTGTCCCAGGAATAAGCAGTGCAGGGTAAGTGTCCTGGGGTCCCTCGGCTTCTCTGGCCACCCACCGGGGATGGCTTGGCATTTTGGAGGCTTCCTTGATGGTTATTAGGGAGCTTGTTAGAGTGAAGGAGAGGCACTAGGCTGGATCGTGGCGATGAACTTACTAAGACTCACAGAATTGTCCACTGAAAATGAGTGAATTTTATGGTGTGTAAATTATACTTCAATAAAAGTGTTGGTTTTAAAAAAGATTTTTATTTACTGTGTGGGTGTGCATACACATGGAAGCCAGAGGACAGCTTCGTGGAGTCAGTTCGAGATCTCCTTCCATCCTTACACGGATTCTAGGGATGAAATTCAGGTCGCCTCGCCTGAGAAGTACGTACCTTCACTCGCTGAGCCATCTTACTGGCCCAGTGATGTTACTTTTAAAGATGCAGCATTAAAAAAAGCCGGTCTCTAATGATTACACCCTGTAGGATTCCATGTAAGCCGCAGGCTAGAAGATTCTGAACTAGAGTGATGGAGAAAAGGTAAGGGGTGGCCAGGGGTGCCAAGGCTAAGCGTGCAGGGCATGGCACTATACAGAATAGCAGCAGGGCTTGCGTGAAACACATTGCATTTGTCCTCGTGATGGTTATACAAATGTATACTCACGTTAAAATTTAAAGGATTACACACAAAGAAGTCAACTTTATTGTATGATAATTCTAAAAACAACATTCTTTAAAATATTCTCCTTCAGGGGCTGGAGACTCAGCAGTCAAGAACACTGGCTCCCCTTCCAGAAGATCCAGGTCTGAGACCCAGCACTGACATGGCGGCTCATGTCTGTAAGTCCAGTTCCAGGGACTCCAGTGCCCTTTTCTGGCTCCCAGCGGTCCCAAGCATGCACATGGTGCACACAAATACGTGAAGACAAAACATCCATGCACATAAAATAATATTTTTTAAAATATTCTCCTTAACTCCAGAAATATCTTGAGTGCCATCAATGGGGCGAGTAGTGTGAGAAATGGACCAATGTGGGTGTGTGAGAGAGAGACAGGCCTGAACCAACCATGATGTAAAGGCAGAAAGCAGCAAGAGCTGTGATGTCCCGGAGAAGGCTGGCCACTCTTTCTAGAGGTGGGGACCAAAGGCAGCTACTCAGAGGGAGCATGTGAGTTTGAAGGAAAGCAGGAGCCATTCTCCATTCAGCAAACATTTATTTTTCACCTTCTGTGTACAGAGCTCTGTCCCTTGCCCTTGTGGAGCATACACTCTCAGGGGCAAGGTACAGGTGACTGGTGTGCCACCAGCTAAGAACTGCAGGTACCAATGGGGGACACTCAAGGAGGTTTAATGCAGTTATGGGAGACAGTGCTTTGGAATGCATGACTAGGGAAGGCTTCTACAAGAAATGACATTGGAGCAGAGGATCATGGGAGCAGAGCCCTGACTAGTGCAGCCATGTGTAAAGCTTAGGAAGCAAGAGTCTGAGGATTTGGGAGGAGCTACAGCAGATATAAAGATTCTGACTTGGGAGAATCTGGAAGTGTGAGGAAATGGAAGACCCAGGAATCTCGTGGGTAGCTGGGAGTGGAGGGAGATGGATGGAAAGGCAGCCTGGGGTGTGATGGCGGCCTGGGGTGTGATGGTGTGATACACAGAACAGCAAGGGCTGCTTCTATGACTGTCTGACTCCAGTGCCTGGCACAGGGAAAGAAGGAGGCCAGGCTGGACTTGGGCAGCCTAAACCCCTCTTTCAGGGACTTAATTGAGGCATTCAGAAGGAACAGTGCAAGCCACCCAGCTTTGTCCTTCTCATCGTGGCGGGTTTGATGGGGTTGACTGCCAGTGGTCACATCTTTACTTAGGTCCTCATTAGCTGTGACCCAGAGGAAGCAGTGAACTGCCCACTTGGCTTCTATCATCTCACTATAACCCAGGGGCCCTTGGCATGCTGGGTAGCCTAGGTGCCCTTGGAAGGTGCATGGGTCTGGAAGAGGGGAGGTAGGAAGAGCCCCACGGTGCCCAGGATGCACACAAACACAAACACCCACAGGAACAGGCGGTCGACGACCATCGCTACAAATTTCCAGTCCTCGATGACCTGCAGACAGATAAGGACTGGTTACAGGTGCCAAGCACATAGTACTTCCTCCCTCTGAACTACACCTTCACCTGCTGACCACGACCCCACAGGCCACATGGGGGCTTAGAACTATACATTGGTGTGGCAGGTTCTGAATCCCAGGCTGGCCTCCACTGGGCAGTTCTGGTGCTTCTCTTGGTGTCCTTCAATCCCACCTGACCTGACCAGGGTTGGAGGAAGAAGGAACAGAGCCAGGGGAGCTTGGGCTGTACAGTTGTTTCTCAGTCTTCTTAGGGTCCCCTATGAACACCCAAACCCTGATGCCGCTCAAGACCTCACAGCCTCAAAGGGTGCAATATTTGCATACAGCTCATGCATCCTAGTTAGGTTTTGGTCAACTTGATACAAGCTAGAGTCCTCTGGGAAGAGGGAACCTCAATTGAAAAAAAAATGCCTCTATCCTATTAGTCTGTAGGGCATTTTCTTGTTAATGATAGATGTGAGAGGGTCCAGCCCACTGTGGGTATTGTCACTCCTGGGCAGGTGGTCCTGGGCCACAGAAGAAAGCGGACTGAGAGAGTCCCAAGGAACAAGCAAGTGAACAGTGTTCCTTTCTCTACGGCTCTGCCTCAGTTCTCGCCTCGAGTTCCAACCGTGGCTTCCCTCAGTGAACTATGACTCAGGATATGTAAGCCAAATGTTCTCTACCAAGTTGCTTTTGGTCATGGAGTTCATCACAGCAATAGAAACCGAAGACAGCATGAAGTCCTCCCCTGACTTTACAATGCCTATAGACCATGTGAATTCCTAACATAATGTAAATGCTATATAAACAGTCATTGTCCTGCGTTTGGAGACTGATGACCAGGAGGGGAGTACACATGTTAGTGCAGACACCTTTTCTATCCATTATTTTGTCCACAGTCAGATGACTCCATGGATGAAGAAACAGAGACCCAAATAAAGCACACATGGGGATTTTAAAGCCAAAGCTGGTTATGGGCAAAGGAGGTTGTGGCTTAGGGATTACTGGTTTCTTCTCATTTTTATCCCAAATTCTCTGTCTTGGCTGGCTCTGGAGAGCGGAAGATGTAGGGCCCGCCTGCTTGACAAGAGCTTACAGAACACCTGGAAACCCCACGGTTTAATCAGTTCCACTCTACTCACAGCGCCTGCTGTTTTCTATAATCAAGGCTCCACCTCCCCTGGCTTCGTCATCTGGCTCTCTGGTATTCCCACTTTCTTGCTCTGCACACATTTGGTCTTCTGAGACCCAACTATGGGCTGTGACACCAGCAGAAACCTGGCTGGCTTCCAGAGGTACCATCATAGATGTGCCTGCCTCCTTGGTGCTTTGAGAGACCCTCAGAGAGTGGTCATGTGCCCAGCACCCCGGCCTCCCTCCTCTGCTCCCTGGCTGGGAAGGCTCTGCAGTTAGAAATACAGGCAGCAAGCGCAAGCTGACGTCAGCGACCCAGTTTGCCAGGGCCCATCCACGGTGTGAGTCACACTCCAGGATAATCCTATGTCAGATCAAACTCCACTCCCTCCAACACGGATTGGTCCTGTTCCGGGGCAGGCAAGTGGGCCTCCCCACACAGAGCGATAGTAGGGATGGAGGAATTCATTTTGATAGCCTTAATTTCGAGCACATTCCCATCTTTTTGTGCTACTTACAGTGACCAGTTAGTCATTTATGGAGGGCAAAAGTGCTGTGGATGAGAAACAGCTCCTGGGATGGCTTAGCAGTAGGCCTGCCGTGAGAGGGAAAATGAACTTCTCTAACTACATAGAAGAAAATCACTTAGTAACAAGCTCATCATATGCTCAGGGCAGGGCAAGACCCTCAGAGGGGACACAGAGTTAATTAAGGATTACAGCTATGAGCCAGCTGTGTGACCCGAGACAAGTCAGAGGGTTATTCTGTGCCTCGGTTTCCCATTGTAAAATAAGGGCTTTAGTAAAAGCCACTTCCCAGGATTCCCAGGAGAGTTAGGATTGTCTGCCGACTCGTATAGAGCACCTGACACATGCTTGTCATTACCGGCACACAGGTGGGTATAATCCACTGAGTTCCGCCTGGTTCCTTCCCTCTTGGGGCTTGTTATTAACTGATGAGGCCCGCAAGTGCCAAGGGGGCAGTGAGGTCCTTAGGAGAAAAAGCTCAGGATGGGGCTAGCTCAAGCAGGAGGGCAGGAGACCAGTGCTTCTCAAGCGGGATGTGCACAGGAACCCACAGGAGTTTAAGAGATGGCTCCTAAAGCTTCCTCCAGAAATACCGACTCAGTGGAGGCAGGAAGATCAAGTCCAGGGTCAGACCTGGGGATGTGGCTTGGTGATAGGTGTTTGCTTCGCTTGCACGAAGCCCTGGGTTTGGTCCCCAGCACCAGAATAAAATCTGGGTGGGGGTGCATGCCTGAAATCCCAGCACTGGGGAGACACAGTCAGGAGGAGTAGACGTAAGTTCATGGTCATCCTCAACTACATAGTGAGTTTGAGGCCCTCCTGGGCTACATGAAACACTGCCTAAAACAAAAGTGAATCCATTAGCACTCTGTGTGCTTTTGACTGGAGTGGTAGAGGACCACAAAGATGGGTGAAAACCTGCAACCCAGGATCATGATTCAGTATGAATTTTGATACGCACAAGAAATGGAATGTGATGTACAGGACAGCTCGGAGTGCTACGGTGTTCACAATGAGGCTGGTTCTAAGGGTAGAGTTGATAAAATTTTTTTAAAGTTCAAGGTCACCTTCAGCTGTGTATCGAGTTCAAGCCCAGCCTAGGCTACAAGGAGATGGGGGAGGGGGATGAAAGAAATACTAGCGTTATTAAATACAATGGAGCTGTACTTCTGACCACAACGGGCCTAGGAGGCCTCAGAGATCTGGTTAAAATTCTGAGTTGGAGGCCTGAGAGGAACCTTGGTGTCTTAACAAGCTCTCGGTGGGCTGAGCTACAGGACAGGGAGCTACTCTCTGAGCAGGAGGCTGATGACCCACAGGCCCGACATTCTCTTTCTTAGCAATTCTCTTCTTTCCTCACGGTGTGATTCTGAGACTTTGCAGCTTGTGCTCTACAGTTGGGGCTAACTAATGGAATGCCAGAGTTCTCTCCTGGGAATCTAGTTGTGGGAAGGAATTGCAAAAAGGTAAGAAGGAAGAAGTCCTCTTCTGTTCAGGCAGCTACCCCTGGGGGGACACAATGTTGCAACATAAAATGCTGTTTAAGGAATCTGAGAGGATCTGCCTTGAAACCGGAACATTCTCGTGCATGTGACGCATGCTCTTTCAGGTAGAGAAACTCACAGGAGGCTCTAACCATGAAGGTCTCCATGTATCTATTCATCATAAAATCTCCCTCACACATTATCCTACTTAGTTTTCATTATCAACTTGGCACAGACAAGAATCACCTGAGAAGGGAGCCTCAACTGAGGGATTGCCCTGAGCAGACTGGATTGTGGGTATATCCTTGGAGATTGTCTTGATTGTTAACGGATGTAGGCGGGCCTGGCCCACTTCGGGCGGCACCATTCCCTGGGCAAGTGGCCTGGGATGGATAAGGAAGCTGGCTAAGCAATGAGTCTGTGAGTGAGCCAGCAAGCAGCCTTCCTCCAAGAGTTTCTGCTATTCTTCTTGGCTGTGGTGAGCCAGAGGTAATTCTGTTGGAATAAGAAGCAGGCCTGGTTTCAAGTTCCTGCCTTGAGTTCCTGTGACTTGCAAGAATAAGCCAAATGAATTCTTTTCTCTCTGTAATTGCTAGTAGTGTTTGTCACAGCAACAGAATGACACTAAAACACACGTGCCACTTGTTCAGAGGAGTCCTCTGAGATGCACAGACTCTAGAACTTGCGGTGTCCATGAAGGAGAACCTAACCTCATTTTAGAAAACCTGCCGTTCTGGTCACCCTACATAACAATGTATTAGCCTGGTAGTGAAACCGCTTTAACTGATGTTTCTATGCTCCTGAAGGGTGTAAATCCTCACAGGGCTTCTTTGCAAGTCTGAAAAGGTAGGAGCAGACGCCCCATGCAACCCAACCCAAGCTGTGCTCTCTATGGATGGCTGAACCACCTTCAGATCCACCGAGAACCTTCCTCTCAGGGCATGCAGCTCTCCTCTGCTCTGCCTCCGAATTTTCTCTACCACAGAGGGTGTTGGCTCTGGCACCTGGGCATAAATGGAAGTATAGGGAAGATCATATCCCAGGGCTACTGTCAACTGAAGGGGTATGGGAGCTGGGGATAAATATTCCAGCCTCCCTCCCTCCGGGAGATGTTTCTGAGGCTAGTTGTCTGGGTCCTTGGGGGTCTCTATGCTGCACCTACAACAGCAGGCTGGCTGGTATCCTACAGCAGGACTCCTCTTTTCCTGTTTTGCTTTCTCTACATCCTCATTGCACTTCCTAGGGTGACATCACAAGTGAGCCACCTGTATCCAAACCCCATCTCAGACTCTGCTTTGGGGGAACCCAGGACCAACGCAGGAAGATCATTGTTTCTTCCTCACCTATGAAGCTATAATAAAACACTTCCATTTTGAATGTCTTACTCAGGTGGTGGGGGAGGGGCTGGTGACTTACACTCTGATCTTGGTCATCACTTTTCAGATGCTGGGCGATGAAGCTGACGCCCTCTAAAGCTTCCTGTAGGTCCTGCCGGAACCTCCCAGAAGACCTCAGCCGGACATCCCTGGGGTTGCCTGCTGTGTGGGAGCTGACTGCAGACTTGGGAGCGGTGAGGACGGGGTTCACAAAGTACATAGAATGCCCATAGACGTTAGATGGGCTGGCAGGGTCTAAAGCAGAGGTGGTTGCTGCATCAGCTGTGGTCAGGTGCAACTGGCCAGGATAAGGGATCCCGGCTGGGTTCACTTCGAAACCTGGGCGCTTCATGAAGAGGAAGATGGGCAGCTTGTGCAGGAAGCACTCCTTGACCCAGGCTGCCATGGTGTGAGTGCTGGGTGAGCGGTGGTGAACATTGAGGACACATACCGTGGTGACGATGGAAAAGGTGACCAGCACCATGGTAAACAAGAGGTACTTGCCAATGAGCGGGACATCAAGAGAGGTGGGAGGCACGATCTTGGAGATGAGCAGCAGGAAGAATGTGAGGGCCAGCAGCACGGAGATGCAGAGTGTCATCTTCTCCCCGCAGTCCGAGGGCAGGTAGAAGACCAGGATGGCCAGCGAGGTGATGAGCACGCAGGGGATGATGAGGTTGATGGTGTAGAAGAGCGGCTTGCGCTTGATGATGAAGTCGTAGGTCACATCCACATAGCTGGGGTCCTGTGGGTTCACTGTCCTTCGTCCTGGGAGGGCCACGATGTCCCACTCGCCACTGGGGGTAAAGTCATCCATGACGGCTGTGGGTGATTTAAGGACCATGTCGATCTCTGTGTGGTCATAGGTCCAGGAGCGAAATTTGAGAGTGCAGTTCTGTTGGTCGAAGGGAAAGTGCTTCACCTCAATCTTGCAGGCGCTCTTGTAGATGGCAGGGGGCAGCCACTCGATGCTGCCATTGGAACGCACGATGACGTTGGTGTAGACGGACACCTCATAGATCCCATCAGCACTGGGGTGGGGCAGGGCATAGAGGAGAACATCACACATCTACAGAGAAAGACTGGCTTGTTCTCAGAACCCCCAAGAGTCCTTGGGAGTCATCTACCTTCCTCACTGAAACAGGTCTGTGTTTCTCAGCAACTTCCTGCCATGATGCACTGAAGCCTCTCATGGAATTAGCTCAGTTAAGCCTTACAAGAGTCCAAGGAAGCAACATTTTTATTGTGTTCCTCATTTTATAGCTCAGAAAGCGAGGCTTGGGGAAGCTGGAAGATGTTATCAAGCTCCTTAGACCAGTAAGTGGCAGAGATGAGATATGGACCCTCATCGAGTTCGATTCTTGGCTGTCTATTCTTTCTCATGTTCACTCCCTTTGCCCAGGCTGATCTCAAACTCCTGGGTTCCTGATCTTCCTGCCTCAGCCTCTCAAATAGCTGCTATCACACTAATATACCCAAGGTATTGACATATGACAAGTCAATGTTGCAGTCCCCAACACTGACAAAGCCACCAAGTCACGAAAAGACAAAATGGCGAGGCAGGAATGGTAAGGGCACTGGCCTGAGGGTCTGAAGGCTGGCCTAGTCCCTGCTGTGCTGAGCAGGACAAGGCCCTTCCCTTCTCCAGGCTTCCCTTCCCACCCTCCCACTCGGAAGTCTCTGTCTCCACCATCTCTATTTCTCTAGCTCCAGGGCCTAGAAGTCTGAGTGAAGCATAGAAGAGGAGGGATGGGGTTGGACTCAGGTACGGATGGCCCTGAAGGCTGCCTTGGTGCTCTGGCCTGACCTCACTAACTCCAGCCACCTCCCACTCACTTGTTATACAACACGATGTCAGGCAGCCAGACCCGCTTTGCTGGGATCCTCAGAATGTTCACCCCTTCATAGTAGGAGCTGTTCCAGGCCAGGCGGTAATCAGTCCACTCCTGAGTACACAGACAAGGCCATGTCACCTGTAGGTCCACTGTCACCAAAGAGCAGCCCCAGAGGAAACATCACCTAGGCTGGGGACCCTCCAAGGCACTTACCTGTTTTAGCCAGATGTTGGTGGTCATGATTTGTTCTCGCTCATTCTGGGGAGGGAAATGAGAGTATCAGTTCATCTGGAAGGAGGGGCCCCCACAAATGGATGATACTTTATCTCAAAAAGGCTCTGAGCCCCTGGCCTGTGTGACCAGCTGCTCCTTAACTGTCTCTTAGGTGGTGCATTAGTTACTGCAATCCCATGCTGAGGAGAAGCTTAGGGGGAGAGGAGCTGATCTTAGCTTACAGTTTCATGGTGAGGGTGGCATGGCGGTCAGGGCTCTGGCCTTCATGTGGAGCCTGGTCATTCTGTAGGGGCAGGTGGGAAGCAGGGACAGACGAGCTAGAACTGGGGCTAGGCTTTGACCCACAGGCTTGCTCATGACAACCTTTTCCTCACCTCTTAAAGGTTTCATGACCTCAGTATAGCCACCTGGGGACCGAGTGTTTAAAGACCTGAGCCTGTGTGGACATTCCATATTCAGGCAGGCTCCTGGCCATTTTATAGTGCAATGATGCATTTAATACTTCAAAAGGCTGCATAGTCTTATGGTCTCAACACTGTAAAAGCCTGAGGTCTTTTCTAAGATTCCAGACACTCTCTAAACTGTGAGTCCCTGTAAAATCAAAAGATCAGTTACTTCCAACATAGAATGGCACAAACATTCCCATTCAAAAAGCAAAAGATAGAAACATAGTAAGGACAGATGGGACCAAAGGGGCTGGAGAGATGGGTCAGTGGTTAAGAGGAGTGGCTGTTTTTTCAGAGGACCCAACTTCTATTTCTAGCAACTACAAGATAACTCACAACCACCTGTAACTCCACTTCCAGGGGGTTCCACGCCCTCTTTTGGCCTTTATGTGTACTGCATGCATTTGGTGCATGTACAAACATTCAGGTAAAATACCCATATGCACAAGATAAAAATAAATCTTCAAAAATTGGACCAAAGTGGCCGGGCGGTGGTGGCGCATGCCTTTAATCCCAGCACTCGGGAGGCAGAGGCAGGAGGATCTCTGTGAGTTCGAGGCCAGCCTGGTCTCCAAAGCGAGTTCCAGGAAAGGCGCAAAGCTACACAGAGAAACGCTATTTCGAAAAAAAAAAAAAAAAAAAAAGATTGGACCAAAGCAAGACTGAAACCTTACAGGGAAAACCCAAAATCGTGTAGCTCTATGTCCAGCATGTAGGGGCTCTTGGCGTTACCATCTGGGTTCCAAAGGTGGGAGATAGCCCCATCTCTCCAGCTCTGCTGCCCAGACTGACTCCACTCATTTGCCTGCAGTTTTCCTTGGTGAATGTTCCGTGTTTTCTCCATCTCCTAAATCCCAGGGGCCCCACTGCAACTTAATCTTTCCATTCACAGTTTCATGCAATGGCTTCTCAGGGGCGCCTTGCAGAGAGTCCAGTCACACCAAGCACTGCCTGCCTCCGCAGCTTTCTGAAAGCTTGCAAAAGGATTCATAACCCTGCTACTCTCACATCTTCCACACCTGGCAAAGCAGGACCAAGTGGACAACACTAAATTCTGCTGCCAGCTTAAGAAGGTCCCCTACGAAGACAGCTGCTCTGGACTCTGTGTCCTTTTGGCAGTGACTCTGAGAAGACACTTCCCCAGACAGTGGGTTTTGAGCAGGAAACCCCTGCCATGGCATTCTTAGTTCATGCTCTTGCCTTTCAAATGAACTTGTGGGGCCTTCAGAGGGTGGAGCCTTGCTCCCAAGGCATCTTTCACTTTATTCCAGTGCACAGTGTCTGGTTTCTCTCTAACGACACCAGTCTGCTTTAGGAGTTACAGCCAATTTGCCTGCCGCCCCTTCATCCACCTTCAACTTCAGCCACATTCACGTTTCCTTCCAAGGTACATTTTCAGATCCTCCTGGTTTGGATTGTCATTATAAAGCCGACTAAACACAGTAAGTGATAACCGTGCCACAACATGAAAGCTATACTGCCTTAACAGTTCCTCTGCCAAGCAACTTAGCCCATAACTTTTTAATGGAGCTAAATTCAAATTGTTAGGACATGGGCAAAACGGGCCCAGATTTTTTTTTCCAGAATGTACCACAAATGGCCTGTAATCTAGCTTCTAATTGAGTCTTTGTTCCCTTCTGAAATCTCATAGCCTAGTTTTTCCTGTCAGCTCCCTCCCTCTCTCTCCCCAACCCTCTCTCTCTCTGCACTCTGGTCTATCACAGCTCACCCAAATGATCCACTAAGTTCTGGTTACAGCACGCTAGGGCTTCTCTCATTCTGTAGCTATATTAACACTCCCCGACCCCCGATTCCCTGTGTAAGCCCAGTTCCAAGGGCTTATGAACAACCTGGTCAGGTTTATCTCAGCAACAACCCTGCTTCTCAGTTCCAATTCTCTGTATTAGGTATTTTGTTCATCACGGCACCCAAATGCAGGACAAGGGAGAGCAGATTCTAGCTCACAGTTTCATGGCAAGGGAGGCAGAGCAGCTGGGGCTTTGGCTTTGGTGTGGAAACTTGTGGCTGGTCATGGTGTGGTGGTAAACAGATAACAGGTATTCACATCCACCCCAGGAGCCAGGCTAACATCTATAAGTCCACCCTCAGTGACCTGTGTCTGCCTTACTCTTTCAGTGTTCCACACATTCTCAAATGAGTGTCACTAGCTAGAGGCCAAGTGTCCTTACACATGAGCCTGTCTGTGGAGGCCATCTCACATTCCAATCACATTAGATAACTCAAAGAAATTTCACACCCAGCACATCAGAGACAAAGCTCATGACCTATCCCCCCCCACCCCCCATCTCAAAATTGTCCACTTCTGCCCATCTCTGTTGCTACTGTTACCCGTCGCTTGGACAACTGCAGTAGCTTCCCGGAAGCTGACACTCTGGTAGTCTTTTGAATCTCAGTTCCTCAGACCAGGGTTCTGTGTTTGGGAAATCGACTATTTCCAAGCTCACTCAGAGTAAAAGCCAAGTCCTACCCAGGGCCTAGTGGGCCTTAATGATAGACCTGCCTCTGCATTTGCAGCCCCCATGGTGGCCACGCTTGTTTCTTTACCTCTGACTTTACATACACTTTCTGCCTTCCCTGGAGACTCGTGCAGTTTTGACTTAACTCTTTTCAGGTCTCAAAAATGTCACCTCATCAGACAAATCTCCAGCCTTCCCACATAAACTAGCGCCCTGCCTCCCCTCACCACACACACCCTGTACTGCCTTCATGATCCTTCTACCTGGACACCATCTGTCACTTTGTGTACTGTGCCTACCTCCCGCTAGGATCCAAGGACCCTGAGGAGAGAAAAAAAAAAAAAGCTTAGGGCAACAGGGATGTGTGGGATACCTGATGAATATTTTTGGATGAATAAATTAATCCTATTATCATAATCCAATCCAGTACTGTCTATCCCTCACCTGGACCACTGAACAATCTAATTGGTCCTAATCCATTCTGCGCGCGTGTACACACACACACACACACACACACCCATATTCACTTTCTTCTGCAGCAGGAATGAGTTAGCTGAAGCTCCTCTGTTTCCTCTTCAATCTTACCTCTGTTTAGTCTATTCAGGTCACTTTTCTTCTACAGCGATAGATAGGTAACTCCTCCAGTCTTTTTTCATGGCCCTGGGCTCCTCTGTTCTGTGCCTCAGCCCTCCCAGCCTTCCTCAGCTCTTTGGATGTGTCCTGTGCTCTCTGTCTACACTTTCTCCTGCTCCCTCTTCATTAACTAACTTCCAGCCTTCTGATCCCAGCGTGGTTCTTACTTCCTCAAGCAATTCAACGAGGTAATTATGTCAGAGGACAAAGAGAGACACCTGACGTGACATGTGTCACACATGCGGATGTTTGCTCTACAAAACCATCTCTCTTCCTTCCACCTCTCTTTGCTGTCACACTTGCTGTCACACTAGAGTGTGGCCCTCACCTACAAGTTCAAGTTCACTGGGACTCCAGCCATCACACCCATATTCCAGCTGTTGGGAGGAGCGGGAAGAAAGACGCATGGTAGTGGTCTTGGTTTTTTTTAAAGATTTATTTATTTATTGTATACACAGTGTTCTGCCTGCATGTGTCCCTGCAGGCCAGAAGAGGGCGCCAGATCTCATTACAAGTGGTTATGAGCCACCATGTGGGTCCTGGGAATTGAACTCACGACCTCTGGAAGAGCAGTCAGTGCTCTTAACCACTGAGCCATCTCTCCAGCCCTAGTTGTCTTGTTTTGATAAGTTTTTTTTCCAGTGAGTTTTAAAGTTCTTGTATGTTTTGAGTTCTAGAAATCACCTTTGGTTCTTTTTAATAATTCTTAGCTCTCTGAAGAAATTTTCCCATTATCCTTCTTCGGACACATTAAGGACAGCTATTTTCATTTTAAGAAAAAGTCTTTTTATTTTAAATTATGGCAAAATACACTTAGCATAAAACTTAAATGTTTAAAATCTTTGGTTGCATTCATTTATTTGTATGTATGCTCATACATCACATGCCACGACATGAGCGTGGAGGTCGGAGGACAACTTGCAGGACGCTGGTGATCTGGCCTGAGGTCCTCACGCTTGTATGACTGACTGAACTATCTCCCAGCCCCCACACCTACCGTGTGTCATCTGCTCACACCTACCTCCAGAGGCTCTACAGTAGGCAGCAAAGGGACCATCTTAACCTAGTCTGGGCTGAGCCAGTTTGGAAGGAACACTGTTTTTTTTGTGAGGGCTGATCTTCTATTATTGTTCCTTTTCAGTACTGGGGTGACCCTTTCGGGGAGCCCCATCAGGGTCCCATGTCCTTGGTCAGATCCAGACTGCCATTGTCCTTTCAGCCTGGGGTCGGCCCCTGCACCAGCCCAGCTCCCCAGTTCCTCAGCTGCTACTCTCTGTTCCAGGTCTTAGCTTCTCAGCCAGATACTGTTGGCCAATCACCAAGGGTGGAGAAAAGTACCAGAGACTGTCAGGGTTGCCTCCTGGAGCCTGGCCACTCAAGTCCTGGCTGAGGCCTCCAATTATCTTAAAACAGATCCCTCCTAGCCCTCCAGCATTTTGTCCAACCCCTTTAATTGTTTTCCAGAAAAGCTAATCTTCCAGCATCTCTACCATCAATGAAAGCTGAAAAGCTTGATTTTTCTTTTAAAAATATTTTTAAGTGAGGCATGATAGTGCCTATCTATAATCCTGGCATCTGGGGAGCTGAGGCAGGAGGCTCTTGAGTTAAAGTCCAGACAGGGCCACACAGACAGGACTTGTCTCTAAACAAGACACTGTTTTATGTGGAGGCATGGTTTCTATGTTGAGTGCATTGATATCAGGGGTACCGCCTGACCAGTTTTCGCAAATGCAATTTTTGTTTTGTTTTTATGTGTGCAAGTGTGGGTGCACACATGGACAGGTGTATATGCAGGCTTCAAAACTGAAGTTGTCTCTGCTTACTGAGGCAGGATCTCTTGCTGAACTGGGAGCTCACTGATTGTAGCTATTCTACCTCGCTAGCTTGCCATGGGGGCCCTCTATCTCTGCCCCCTGCGTCCTTGGTTTGCAGGTAGACACCATGTCTGTCTAGCTTTTAAGTGGGTTCTGGACATCCAAATTCTGGTCCTTATACTGTATAGCAAAGAGTTCTGTCCCCTGAGCTGTCTCCTCAACCTCTTACCTCATTTTAAGATATGGGACTTTTCTATCTTCCAGAAATTTCTCCTGTGCATTTGTTCTGCCCCTTACCTTTCTCTACTAGTGTCTGCTAAATGTGGAAGAATATTGGTAGAGGACCCTGGCTGTCATTCCGCAAAGAGAAGAGTGGAGAAAGTCTGCTTGCCCCTCCAGCACAAACTCCTTGTCTGTTCCCTAGACATTCCATCTTTAAACTCCCTCCTCAAAACCAAATACCTTCAAAAAAAAAAAAAAAAAAAACAAACAGAAAGGAACCCTCCCTCCTACAACCAAGTATTTTCTTTAGACACGGCTTTTGGGACTATGACAGCCAATATGGGTGCTTGCAGAAGCGAAGCTGGAGGCTGTGTTCTCTCCTGCTTCTGGAAGCCTCTATCACTCCACAGGGCCCATAGCTCAGTTCTGGCAGGGGCACCCTGAGTCCAGCAGTGTGGCCAGAACTGCCTGCCTGTCCACCCTTGCCAGAGCAGGCATCTGGCTTGCCTGATGAAGCACAGGCCTTTCTTTGCAGGTCACGGATGCTCAGGCAGCATTCCTGGCCTGAACTGGCCAGAAGCCCTCTCTGCTTTCAATTTCCTAGGGCAGGGCAAGGGCAGGGCGTATGCCCCTCCCCATTCTGGAGCTATGCTTCCTCCCAATGGATAGAGGCAGCTACCAGTTTGGGCAAAACCTCCTTAAGCACTATGGATGGGAGAATCTGAGCATGTAGGGCTCATGGGCTGCAGGGGAGGTGGCGGGGGGAGAAGATGGCATTGCCCAGAGGAGGCCCATCTCCTTCAGCCAGCTCCTGATGGCTGGACCCAGTGCCTATGTGATCTCTTCCTCAGAGCTGCTTCCAGAGGCAAGGGCTCTAACCCTTGGGTGGACAATGGGAAGGTTTACAAGGGATCATGGTTCCTTCAGACATCCCTACTCTGAGACAGCTGTGGGGAGCAGGGGAGGAAATTCTGACCTCTTTCACCTTCCTCAGCACCCCCTCTTGCCTCACTCCAGTTTTCCACACCTGGAATGCTGTCACCTCCTGTGCTGATCCAGACCCTCATCCACATGCCTCAGCCCCACACCTGAGCCTCCATACCCAGCGTCTCTCCTGGCTTTGTTCCTATTTCCCCCACAAAATTAGTGATATGGGAGGCCAGCCCTAGCAAGCTGGGAGCCACGAGTGCTGGAGACCCAGTGAGTAGAGTCCGTGATGGGTCCACTAGGATGTCTGCCTCGTGGTTCTTCCTGACCCTTTTCTCTTTGACAACTAAACACCATGGACCTTCTCCGGTCTCCTTACCACATGCTGACAGATCTAAACCAGCCAGAGTAGAGTAGGTCTATTCCTCTGGCCAATAACTGGTTAGGCCTGGATGTGAGTTACTAACCCCGGCCAATGAGATAAAAGTGTCTATCAAGAGAGCAGGACTGAGAGGGTTTTGTTGTTGTTATTGTTGTTGTCGCAAAAAGACCCAAAAGATTTTCCGAGGTTATTGACATCACTGGCAATACCCTAGAGCCCTGGCATTCTTGGATTATTGAGTTAGCCAACACTGCCAGCATTGGCCTGCTCCTGGTTATGTGATATGATAGATGCCCTTTCTGCTGTAGCCACTCTCCATTGGATGCCCTATTACTGAATGCCAAGACATTTTAATTGCTATTGAGAGTGTGGGTTTTCAGATGGCTTCAACTATGAGTCAGAGGTGCACAGAGGGGCAGGACATCCCAGGCAGAAAGAACAGCATGTGTATAGGCAATATTTTTTTTTCAGATGAAAGAATCCTACCCTGGAAGGATGCTCAGCACCCTCATAGTTTAGGTAAATTGTTTAACTCATAGCTATGGGGGAAAGATCAGATTGTCTGAAAAGTAGTGTTGAATGTTCATTTACAAAAGGTTGTGCCAGGGAGGAGGAATGGAGAGATGGGCATGGGGTGGAGCTGGATAGCAAGACACATAGTTGGTACTAATGGTTGGTAACAATTAAATGGATACTTCAAAATAGCAATAGAGAGAATTTTGACTATGCCCAACACAAAAATAAATGTCTGAAGTTCTAGGTATGCCAACGACCTTGACATGATCCTTACATAGATGAATGCCATGTCACACCGCATCCCACAAAAGAGACTTACTATGTGTCTACCAAACATATATAGTATGGATGTTTTAAGAAATAGTAGAGGTGGGTTGGGGATTTAGCTAAGTGGTAGAGTGCTTGCCTAGCAAGCACAAGGCCCTGGGTTTGGTCCTCAGCTCCAGAAAAAAAAAAGAAAGAAAGAAAGAAAAAAAAAAAAGAAATAGTAGAGGAAAAAATTGGCAATCAGGAACGTTACCCATCTGGCAAAGGTCAGAAGTAACATTTCAGTCACCTAACTCCCAGCCCTGCACCCTGAACAGCCATCCACTGCTTTCCCCAAGGCCCCGAGGGCGACTGGAAACAAGCCCTGCCTCTTCTCCTAAACCTCAAGCCACAGTTGCCCAGGCACCTACCACGCTGATGAGCTGGGACAGTAATAGCTCCAGGCGGATGGAGATGAGCTGAGAGGAGCTGGTGGCTGGGCGGATCAGGTTGTTGTAGCGGGTTTTGTTCAGGAGGTCATCCATCAGTTTCTCCTCTGCATTGGCCAGGCGGCAGTCCCCTGGGAAATCGTACAGTCAGACCTGCTGGGCCCTTGTCCGGAGGAACCCCACTGCAGCTGTGGCAGTGAAGAGGGGCTTGTGAGAAGCAGAGCACAGGAACCCTGGGGCTGTGGTGGGGGGATAGGTGCCAGCCGGCCTGCCTGTGCCAGTCTTCCCTCTGGGCCAGGCAGCCTAGTCCTGCTCAGGGAATGGTGTTCCTTCCTGGCAGGGAATGGTGTTCTGTGGTCCAGACATCCAGTCCCAAGCTCCGGCATCTGTTCCTCCCTGCCCTCCCCTCCCCCCGGGCCACTGAGATCTATCTGTTCTACTTGCCAGCTTACCTAGTTTGCCCTCCCATTTCTACCCCTCGGCTGTCTTCCTTTACCTCTCCTGCCCTGGACTGTCCCGGCATCCCCTTGTTCTTCCCACACCCACCTGCCCCAGCTACTCCTATAGAGACAGATAGTCTTCCTACAGAACACTGGATGGGGGCTCTTCCCACTCACCTGCCCCAGCTACCCCTACATAGCCAGGTAGTCTTCCTACAGAATGCTGGGTGGGGGCTCTTCCCACACCCACAGCCTCTCTGAGCTGAAGTCAGTTAAACCAAGAATGCTTTGGCTTGACCTTTGAGGCCTTTGACCCTTAGCAATAGCTTCTTTTTCTCACCTTCTATTTTTCTCTCAACCTCAGCTGACCCCAGACCCTGCTCTCTGGCCACACCCCCTGCTAGCCTCTTTGCCATCTCATTTCCGGGCCTTTGGGCATCCTCTGTCTTCTGAGGGTTGTGCCCAGCCCACCACCTGACAAATGTCTGAGTGGAGCTTGTGCCTAGTGCCATGCTGTGTGCTGAGAACAACCACAACCCCAGCAGTTCCCAGCCCAAGGGAGGCGTGTGGGTGCCTCAGACCAGGAACACTTCCTGAAACGTGGCTTGTCTGCAGACCTGGGAGTGTGGGAGTGCTTTCCCGGAGGGGGAAAAGTCAAACGGGGGCTGGAAAAGATGGCTCTGTTGGTAACATGTCTGCCTTGCAAGCAGGAGCACCCAGGTTGGAGTCCCAAACCCACACAAAATAGCCTTGGGGTGGGGCAGAGATACGCAGATCCCTGAATCTTACTGGCTGGGCAGCCTAGCCCAAACTAGCGAGCTTATGGTTCAGTGGGAGACCCTGTCTTAAAAACATAAAGGTGGAGTGTGCTTGAGGAGACACCGATGTGTCTGCAGTACCCCCCCCACACACACACACACGAATAAGAAAATAAGAAAGAAAACAGGGAGGCTTTCTTGGACCCAGACTTTGACCTACAGAACACAAGGTCTCTCTGACACACCAAATGGAGTGGTCCAGCTGGCAGCTGTTTTCCGGTAAGATAGAGTTCTTGGCTCTGAGCCACATTCAGGACCAGCTCCAAGCGAGCCTCTTGCAGGGAGCCCCAGACAGCATCATCCCTATGAGCACTCACAGCCCAAGAGCTGACCTTCCTGTGCATCCTAGAGCTCTTGCCAAGCGGGGTCTGGGTCTTTGTTTCATCTGCCTCTCGTGTCTGGTAGTGAAGGTGACATTTTAGGACTTGATTGTGTACTGTGGTGTCATTAAGGAGACTATGTCAGGTAGGGTGGGGGATGGGACACGGAAAGAAGGAGATCCAAAGGAAGGTCGAGGGCACATGAACAGGAGCAGGAAATGAGACAAGAGAGGGCAGAGCCTTCACATCTTCCCAAAACCGCCCCCCCTTGGATGGAGCCAGAGTACTTAGAACATGAATCATTCCAATCTAACAAATGTGAGGTGGACTTCTGGGTGGGTGCTGGGCTAGCCACATGTTATGGTGAGCAGCCGCTGCCCTGCCTACTCCATGCACTTTCCAAGTCGTTGCCTATCTAGAACAGATGCAATATTTAGTGCCTTGAGAAAGATGCTCCCGGCACACCTGCTGCCTGCTGCCCCTCCCCCAGGCTGAGCTGTGGTTAGGGTGGGAGGGCTGTCCCGAGGATGTCTGGACTAGAGTCTGAGCTTGGCTCCTCTACGACATCTTGAATTCCCTCTCCACAGGCCACTGGCTTAAATACCCTTGGGGCCAATCTGTAGCCACAGGATATACCTGGGTCCCTCTCACAATCTTTGGTTTATTTGGGATGACCTCTCATTTCATAGAGAGAAATCTGACTTGACCAGATCTACCTGGCATTCTCTGGCAGCACTGGGGTAAGCTCTGCGGTTTCCAGCCTCCAGTCCTGCGATGCCAGGGGATGTTGGATCCATCTCTGCTGCCCCAGGAGGCGGGTGCAACCAGACCAAAGGTTCCAGGCTGCTCAGCAGGTGATAGGGGGCTTATGCTTGAGCTCTGGGCCCACCTGGGATACTGAGCTTTGTCACCTTCAACTTGCCCTCTTCAGTGTTCAGCTGACTCAAGGACTCTTCCATCTCATGGACCAACTATGGACTCCGGAGTTACAAGTTCCTCCAGACCAGCAGTTCTCAACTTGTGGGTCATGATATGCAGGACACATTAGATGTCCTGCATATCAGATATTTACATTATGATTCATAACAGTAGCAAAATTACGGTCATGAAGTAGAAATGAAATAATTTTATGGGGGGGGGGTCACCACACCATGAGAAACTGCATTGAAGGGTCTCAGCGTTAGGAAGGTTGGGAACCATGGCCCTAGACCATTCAGGACTCCTAGGAAGTTTGACAGAGCCGTCCATGTCCAGGGGCTTCTTTCACACACAGGCCCTCCCTGACCCTTGTACTTGTTTAGTGCCCCCGTTAACTTGCACCAGAGGGAGGCTGCCCTGCTAAGGCTATCATTGGTGTGTGTGTGCTTGTTAGTATGTCTGTGGATAGGCCAAGGGGTTGAACCAGCAGGGCTGTTACAGCTGGAACGCACCCCCCTCCTTTCACCTACAAAGTGGAAGGGTACCCCAATAGCACAGGCTTGGGATTTGCCATCTATTCCTAATGCTTTCCAGAGCCTGTCAGACAAAAGACAGGAACAGGCTGGTTCACCCCCAGCTTCTGAGGAACTAGTAGGGCCTTCATTGGATCCAACTTTTATACAGTTAAGCACGGAAGCCACCACTAGAGGTCATCACGATACAGTGATGGTGATAAAAAGTGGCCCCATTGGCCTCTGTCCAGGGTCTTGCCTTTGTAGATTTCCCATGGCCAGAGGGCTCCCTTGAAGAAAGGGGTTAAGGATTTGATAGGGACTGTAGTGGAATTGTGAACATTTGTGGCACGTCCAGTCTGAGAACGCATATCCAGTCAAGAAGTGGAAAGCTATCTCACTGGGGATGTCATGGTTAACAGAATCTCACTGGCAAGTGTGTATCCGAAAGGCTTGTCAGGTGAGGGTGTGGGCTTATTAAAGGATAGCTGTGAGCATCCTAGAAACTCCAAACACATGGGCTGGAGAGATGGCTCAGAGGTTAAGATTACTGTCTGCCCTTTCAGAGGTTCTGTGTTCAATTCCCAGCAACCACATGGTGGCTCACAACCACTTATAATGAGATCTGGTGCTTTTTTTCTGGTGTGCAGGCATACATGCAGGCAGAACACTGTACACATAATAAATACATAAGAAAGAAACTCCAAACGCTGTCTTAGAAGGGACTTGCTGTGAACTACCAGTGCATCTCCAATCACAGGTAGGAATCACCTGGCTATACAAAAACAGAATCCCAAGTCCGATTTCCAGAGATTCAGATCCATTGAGCGCAGGGACCAGGAGTCTGTAGAGGAAGATGCAGACAGCCTAGTGGGACCACACTTCAGAAACATGGCAAATGTTTGCCAGATGACAGGTGAGGCAGATTGTTGCCATGGAGCAGATAGGGAAGTTGAAGGGGGTAATGGAATAGGGTACCCAGCAGGGACCCAAAGCCACAATGCACACTGTGCCAATGTTATCTTTGGTAAGAGGAGGCGACCTTGAAAGTTCACCACTCCCAGTTCTAGCACCTTCTGGAGGTGGCCTCTGTGGTCTTCAGGGTCCACTGGGGCTCAGAGGACAAGCTGGTCCAGATGCAGGGGTGTGTGTGTGTGTGTGTGTGTGAGAGAGAGAGAGAGAGAGAGAGAGAGAGAGAGAGAGAGAGAGAGAG
>CABHPR010112041.1:0-19936 GCA_902168415.1 Peromyscus melanophrys
ATATGATATGATATGATATGATATGATATAATATAATATGATATGATAAAACAAATTAACAATAAGAATTGGACAAAACAAACAAACAAAGGAAAATACCCCAAGAAAAGGCACAAGAAACAAAGGCCCACTTTTTTGCACACCTAGGGATCCCATAAAAACACTAAACTGGAAGTCATAATATATACACAAAGGACCCGTAGGGTAAAAAAGAGAAAAGAAAAAATACACAAATAAAATAAAAATATAATAAAATATTTTTTAAAAGAGCCCTGGCACAACATTATGAGACAAGGAACTTCGAAGTTTTTGTTTGCTTGTTTGTTCTTGTTTATTTTGTCTGGTTCTTGTTTTTTTAAGACAGGTTTTCTCTGTGTAATAGTTCTAGCTATCCTGGAACTTGCTTTGTAGACCAAGCTGGCCTCAGACTCACTGATATTCACCTTCCTCTACCTCCCAAGTGCTGAGATTAAAGGCATGTGTCACCACTGCCGGGCTAGAGATAAAGACCTTCTAAAGATGCCTTTGCGTTCATTTTCTCTTGTTCATTTATTGCTGGGCATGCCACCTACCCTTAAGAGTCGTTTGTTTCCCCAGTGAGACAAAGTTTCCTTCCTTGGAGGAAACTAAATCTTCATTTGCAAGTGGTTATCAGTCGAAGATTGCTTCTGGATTAGGGATGGGGGCATGTGTCCACTTCTCCTTTCAGCTCTAGGACTCCGTCTGGTACCAACCCATGCAACTGAGAATGCTGCCTCAGTCTATGTGAGTTTATGTAGTTTAGATGTACTTCTGCCATCAGATGTTTAGAAGTCCTTGTTTCCTTGGTATCCTCTATCCTCTCTGGCTCTTATACATTTTCTGCCTCCTCTTCTTTAGGGTTCCCTGAGCCCTGCCCTGAAGGGAGGGGTTTGATGGAGACACCCCATTTAGGGCTGTGTGTTCCAAGGTCTCTCACTCTCTGCATAATACCTGGCTGTGAGTCTCTGTGTTTATTCCCATCTGCTGCAGGAGGAAACTTCTCTGATGATGGATTGCCCTTCTCTTGTCCCTGCAGGCACCTGCCCTCACTGGACACACCAACACACAGACACATAACCATACACATCCACATAATTTAAAAAATGTAAAGAACACTTAAAATAAGCTATCAACTGGGGGAAAGACAGAAGTTTCTCTGTAGGGACTAGAGTGAGCTGAGGTCTTTTATTACTTATTTAACATAGTCCTTTAAGCCCTCAGCAGAGCAATCAGGCCAAAGAGAAAAATGAGGGGTGTCCAAACTGGAAAAAAAAAGACAGCACTATGTTATTACTATAGATAGATGACAGAAATTCTCAGACCAAAGCAAATTTGATTAGAATAAAATACGATTAAATAAGGAGGATTAGAAATCAATGAAGTTGAAGGATGGAAGAGAGACATACAGAAAACAGTAGCAGACCTGGAGAGATGACTGTCAGTGGTTAAGGGTGCTTGCTGCTCTTCCATTAGACACGAGTTAGGCTCCCAGCACCCTTCACAGGTGTTTCACAACCACCTGTAACTCCAGTTCAATGGGTACCAGCATGAATGTGTGTAGACATATAGACATTTAAATAAAAATAAAATCTCATCGAGCAAAACTCACGACAGTAGTGGTACTATATGCCGACGGTAAACGATCTAGAGAATCAGAGAAAGCAATAGCCGCGAGGAACAACTGCAAACCTTTAGTGCTGAGAGGCCTAGGGCAGAGCCAGTGGCTGTCTTGGCTCACTGGCACCGTTTGTTCTCGGCCTCTCTACCCTCTTTCCCCATGCTCTCCCCTGTATGCACAGAGAAACAGGCTGAAAGTTTGGATTTTGAGATTTATGCTGACGTCACACTACCGCTACAAAGTACAACGAAGGAATCATGGTTTTGCGTGTACCACTCTGTAGGAGCAGGCTGCACCGTGAACAGGAGTGGCAACCGGCAGACAGAGGGGTGTGCCTCTCCACTGACTCCTGACCATCATGAGTCTGTGGTTGATATTGTTGGGAGCTGTTAAAAGCACTTGTTCCTTTTTCAGAAATCGGAGTTCAGTTCATTGTATCTGTATCAAGTGGCTTTCAATGGCATGTAAGTCCAGCTTTAGGGGGTCTGATGCCTTCTTCTTGCTTCTGCGTGAGCACACACACACACACACACACACACACACACATGCACATATAAATAAATAAAGCAAATCCTTAAAAAATAATATATCTGTTGCATGCATGGATAGTTCCAAGTTCCAGGAGTCTGTGGAAATCCTAGGCAACTGCTACAACAGTTATGATAAAGAAAAACATTTCACCAGGTCTCCTTTATCGTTATGCAGTTGCTGACATGACAGGAGCTCCCAGCTCAGGGGAAGATAACAAAATTTCGTGTTTAAGAGCATGCACCCAAAGTAGCTGGAATGAAATGTCTGACACCTTAAACTGACAACTCTGTTGTCCCTCTGGTGTTTGCGTCAGGTGCATCCCATTAAACATGATTTTTCAAAAAGATTGCTCCATATTATTATATATGAATGATCACTGCTTAGTGTTTCAAATGTCTCTCAGCTAAAACTAGTGACTGACCTAACTTAGTTTTCTGAAAGCCTATGTAAGTAGTCGTGGCTGCCCTGAAGGTCTGAATTTCTAGGCACAGGGGCAAAGGTAAGCTGAACACAGGCACTTAATCTAATTTTTAATTGCATTGTTGGTATGACCAGTGAGGGAAAAACTGTGAAACACTCTCATTAATTTTGCTAAAATTAATTTTAAAAGATTTTGCTAAAAAAATCACATAGATTTTGCTACCTTTTGATTCAATTTATAACTTAGCTGAAAAGCCTCAATTTATGATCAGGACATTGAAAACCTTTTAAACTGTCTAGTAAACTGTTGAAAGACCACTTGGCATCCTCTTAAGTATCTGATTTGCTGTAATTTCAAGTATTTACTGGTGTGCAGTTTTCACTTTTGAGGAGGAATCTGGGAATATTCCTCTGTCTGGAAAAGAAAGTGGTTTGCTGAAATATTATATAAAAACTTTATTAAAGCAAGTTTGGAGTAAAACTGTGGGTGAACTTTCCACCATCTTTCTAGTAGAGACAGCTTACTGATTTGATAAGAAATTACATGTGTTGTCCTCCAGAATAATAAAAGAAAACCAAGGAATAACTTTAGCCAAAAAAAGTGAAATTCTATCATTTGCTAAAACATGGATAGAATGGGATATCATATTTTAGGTAAAGACACAGAAAGACGAGCAACATGCTACTGCATGTCTGAGGTTCTAATCAAGTTTTTGGTTTTGGAAGTTGAGAGATGGATGGTGGTCACCTGATGCATCACATGTGTGGAGGAATAAGAAGCTGTGCCATGCTGAGCTATCTCAGATAACTGTCAGCAATAACAGTGTATTGTATATTTCCAAAAAGCTAGACTTTGCCATTTTAGAAAACACTTTATTTTTGTGTGTCTGTGTGCACATGCATGCCTGTGTGCATGTTTGCGTGTGTGCATGCGTGCGTGTGTACGTGTGTGTGTGTGTGTGTGTGTGTGTGTGTGTGTGTGCGCGTGTGCTCATAGAAGCCCATAGAATGTCAGGTCCCCTGAAGCTAGAGTTAAAGGTGGTTGTGAGCTCCCTTGATATGGGTGCTGGGTGTTCAAGCCTGGTCCTCCAAAAGAGCAAGATACTCTTCTTAAGAAGCAGAGACATTTCACTACTCCCCAAGTTTGAAAATTCTCACTTCAAATAAATGGTGAGGCGATACCTTTAACCTAATTTAAACACTATAAAATGCATTGACTGATTATATGTCATAGAACCGATATGTATCAATTTCATGTTTTTATGAATTGGTCAAAATTTTAAAGTAATCAGATTGGCCCTTTGAAAGGTCCACATCTACATCTAGGGGTGCATTACTTTCCATGACTATTCTCTGAGGAGCCCACACTCATTCCCTTGGCTAAATGTTGCTTCTTCTGAGTGCCTCTCTTCTGGAAGACCTAAGATTTCTATGTTGCCCGGTTTCCTGCATATTCCAGAGGATCAGTTAAAGTATGTTGAGCTATATAAAACAACTACCACTGCAGGCTTAACAGAGCCCTGTTCAAATTCATCCAATTTTCATCTCAAAGCAATTGTGAGTGAATTAGTTGCTGATTCCCACCATGGAGTTTAACAGTGCATCTGCAACTATTGCTATGCGAATTATGTTGGAAAATGATTTTTGTTCCTAAACTACACTTACTTTCATAGTATTAAAATAAACATATGCTTAAAGATGCATTCATAACTCCAATCAAAACTTCAATCAAACTTTATGTTACACTGTTTAAAAGTCATGATTTAAATTATTGAGAACATGGCGAATCAATAATTATTTTTCCTGTGCAGTGGTAAATTATCTGTCAGAAAGCATGGGAGATAGGAAAAGATGAATATATTTTATAATTTTTATTCTGTATTTTACATTTGGGGCTGTATTAGTTACTTCTCTCATTGCTCATATTAAAAAATCTATACTGAAAAAGGGCAAGCTAAGGAAAGGAAGGTTTATTTTGGTTCACGGTTGAGGATACAATTCATCATGATGAGGAAGGCAAAGGAGCAGGAGTGTGAGGCAGCTGCTCACATCACATCCACAGTCAGGAAGCAGAGAGAGATGGCTGCTGGTGCTCAGCTCACTTTCTCCTTTTTATTCTTTTCAGTACCCCAGTCCATAGGATTGTATTGTCCACATCGGGGTGGGTCTCCCTGACAGCCTTGTTCCAGGTTTAATCAGAGACCCCGATTCAAAGGAATACTGTGTAAAGTGATAGAGCAGGACACCTGACATTCATCTCTGGCCTCTGTATATACACTTAGGAGGAGATTCATCTGCATGGGTACATGCATGTACACCATACACACGTATACCACACTAACATGAAAATTCACAAACAATAACAATAATACAATCTGAAAATCAACATGATAATTGTGACTGATTTATAGTCCCCCTTATGCCAATAAAATTAAAAAATGTGATTCTTAACATTCCTTTATAAGAAGGGCCCGAGGCAACAGAGCTCAGGTCTCCGGATAGCTAGCATAGAACACTTCTGCTTATAAGTCCGAAGCAATTATTTGAATAGAGATAATTAATTGAAGTCAAATATATTTGAGCTCTCTATTTAAAGAACTGGTTTGCCAATACTGGCCATTAAAAATTTAACTATGTCAAGATCTCCTTTACACAACTCAGTGTTATGTAAATTAGCCTTTATAATTAAACTCAATAAATGCAGATTCACTAACATGAAATGAAAATATTCAGAAATGGGCTTTTATTGGTAAAATCAACTCCACTGTGTGTGTAGTGTGTGTATGTGATGTGGTCTGGGGTGTACATGTGGGATGTTTTGTGGCACAGTATGTGTGATGTAGTGTAGTGTAGTGCATGTATGTGTGTGTTGTGCTGTGTGTGTGTGTGTGTGTGTGTGTGTGTGTGTGTGTGTGTGTGTGTATGCGCGCGCGCTCGCACATGCCAGAGGACAATATTCTTGATTGGGTTCTCACCTTCCATCTTGTTCAGGAGCAGGTTTTCCCTTCATGACCACTTTCCTTTGTGCTCCATGCTGAATGGACCACAGACTTTCAGGAATTTTCTTTCTCCCATCTCCCATTTTCTCACAGGAGGGATGGGATAACAGGTGTGAAGTAATTTCTAGGTTTTCACATGGGACCAAAGGATGTGAACTCAAGCCTCCACACTCCTGCAAATCACAGTGAGCACTTTTACACACTAAACCATTTCGCAGCCCTAAAATCAAGCTCTTAGACAGTGTATTTCATCATCAGAACAAGTAACCCCAAATAATCTAAAGCAGAGAGCTAAACAAAGCGAATCCTTCTAATTTACGACCCATAAACAATGACGTTTGTGTGGAGACATTTATTAGAACATAATGTGGAAAGGTTGCAATTTATCTCAAGGAAACCTTTTGGTATATATCAACAAATAAATATTAAATCTCAAGCATGGGTTAACTACGAAGACTGATCATAAATAAAACACAGTAGAAGCAATAGGCAAGACATGATTCAGGCAGAGTTAGACATTTTTAAGAGTATCTTTCAGTAGAAAAAAAGTGAGAACCAGACATTCATTCAAATATCACTTATTGAACAGTACACTCTGGTTAGCTACACCTCTAACAATGAGAAGAATAATTCCCTGAAAAAGATGCTTCAGGAGTATAACCTGGAAGAGGCTAGCAGGAGTATAACCAAGACTTCAAAAATTTCAGTAATTTGAAAAGCAGTTATAAAATTGTCAAATTTTCAGTGGATGCATAAAATTGCAATGAGATAAATTTATAAATATTAGGAAGAATTTTTAAATTAGTTAGGTAAACTTTCCTTTTTAGTATGAATTATTGTCTTTTAAATCATTTTGAGCATCTGAAATAAAATAGGTTCATGTGTGTTCCATAAGTATTGTGATTTGGCTTCAGCTTGGGGAAACTGTGCCTCTATTGGTTGATTCAATCTCAAGAGAACATAAGTCTATGAGTAATAGTACTACTTGTTTTTTTATTTGGGGTGTGTGTGTGTGTGTGTGTGTGTGTGTGTGTGTGTGTGTGTGTGTAGCTCAGAGAAAAACTTGTGTGAGTAAGTTCTCTCTTTGCATCACATGGTTTCTAGGGATTGAACCTAGGACATCATGTTTGACCACAAGCAATTTTACCCACTAAGCCATCTTGCCAGCTCATTAGTTTGGTAGCCTTCTGATACTTTGATTAGTGTGTATATACTTGACTGTTCCAATTTCAACAACAACTTGAAAGAATTTTGAAGCCCAGAAAGAACTCAGTGAAAACAAATATAATCTAAAAAAACTTTTGAAGTTCTTATTGTACATTGGTATTTCATATAGATGACTATCTTAAGCTTATGATACATATTTCATATTATTGGGGAGTTTTCATTGACAAAATAAAGACTGGGATCCCAGGACATTTATTGGAATAAACAGAATAAGATATACTTTCAAAACTTTCACGTAGTATTACTGTGTGTGCATGTATACATATGCACATGCTTGGCACAGTAAGCATGTGGAGGTCAGAGGTCAATTTTCAAGAGTCAGTTCTCTCCTGCAGCCGTAGGTTCCAGGGATCAAACTTAGGTCATCAATGCCGGGCGTTGGTGGCGCACGCCTTTAATTCCAGCACTCGGGAGGCAGAGACAGGCGGATCTCTGTGAGTTCGAGGCCAGCCTGGGCTACCAAGTGAGCTCCAGGAAAGGCACAAAGCTACACAGAGAAACCCTGTCTCGAAAAACCAAAGAAAAAAAAAAAAAAAAAAAAAAAAAAAAAAACCTTAGGTCATCAGGTTTACAGGGTCAATTACTTTTACTGCCACCCCATAAAATGCAACAGAAAGACATTCAGGTGGCATAATTTAAAATTAATTGAGGATACTGGTTAGCTTTAGGGAATGGACATAAAATGAAGAGACAAGATGGCTTAATGAGATTTTTTTGCTTATCTAATTAAGGGTTCCTTGGAATACTAACTAATACAGTCATTCAGAAGTAGATACATTTTGGGTGGGAGAACAAGACATGGTGAGTTGAGAATTCACATTTTAAGCATGATATACAAAATAAGTAGATAGCCCTATCATTATAGAACTATCCCAGGGAAATATCATGGGGAACAGACGTGATTACTTGGAAGCAGTGAAATCATCCAGATGTGAGAATAGATCATCAACATCTGGGATAAGTGGAGTGAGGAGAAACAATGAAGGAGAAATATAAAGGTGCTTCTGAGAGCTGGGATGCAATACCAGGAGTTCATAACACCCCAGAGAAGGAATTTTCAGAAAGAAAAAAAAATATGTCTAAAGGCAGAGAAATGAATGGTGTCCATGGAGTTTTGTGAGAAACATACCATGGATAACATTTGCCTCTGCAGGCTTCCAAAGTGTTAGAGCAGAAAAATAATGGTAGGACTTGAGATATTTAAGGGGAAAGAGAGCAGAAATGCAGGATGTCAAAAGGTTAATGAAGTTCATTTCTTGTGATTTCTTTTTTTCTCTTTGGAGCCCCAGAGAGGGAAGTAAATAGATCACAGGATCAAAGGCATGTGACTAGACAGGAGAAGGGAAGTTCAAAATGCATATGAAGGTGGATGGGGCAGGGATGATTGGAGAGGGGAGCTGGGAAATACAGTTAAAAATTGATCAATTAGTATATCTAAGGAAGAGGTGTGGATCTAGAACAAAATAAGAGAGTTCTCCTCAGACCAGAGAGTTAGTCTACATTTTCCTTTATAACAGTGGGGAAGACATGTGAGCTAATGGAAAAGAGACAGAATGTTGGGCTACTTGTTCCCACTCACATACACATAGAATGATAGTAAAATTACCCAACTTTCATATTGTATTTTGTGTATGTTGTTATGTTTGAGTATATATATATATATATATATATATATATATATATATATATATATATGTATGTATTTGAACATACACAGTCATTTCCAGTGGAAAGCAACTTCTTTGTGCAGAGGTTGTTTCTAAACTTTTATTTATATATTTTTTAGTTGTATGTGCATGTGAGTGGAAATTCACTTACCCCAGTGCCAGTGTGGAGGTCAGAGGGCAACTTCAGAGTTGTTTCTCTCCTTCTACAATGGGAGTCTAGAATCAAACTCAAGTCCTCAGGTCGGCAGCAAGTCATCTCTCCAGCCCACTAATCAGAGTGATGCTGCTAATGTGTTCAGGTGTAACAGATTGGGACCAGATCACGGGATAAATGCTAGATCATAAAGCATTAATTTGATATGATTGTTATAGAGAATTAACGTGCATTATTGAGTGACTAAACAGGAATTGGTAGCAGAAATCTATAAGGAATGAAACTGACTAGATAAAAAGGTTTTTTTGGCTGGTTCAGAAGAGTCTATGCAAAAAGAGAAGTGTCAGGTAAGCAACATATGCTATGGAGAGTTCTAGATAAAGAAGACAAGAGAATGTGAAGTAGGAATTGGCCTTGCAGATGTCTAGAGAGAAGAAAATGCATTGTCTTTGTATGCTGGGGACATTACATTACACAGACAAAGCCAATAAACAATTAAGTCAAAATATAATTTTGGAGCACCAGCTCAGTGGTTAAAGAGTACTTGCTGCTCTTCCCGAGGACACAAGTTCAGTGCCCAGCACCCATGTCAAGAAGCTCCAAAGCATCTATCACTCCAGGCCCTGGGATCTGACATCCTCTTCTTACCTCCACATGTTCCTACACACACATGATAGGCATACAGGAATTTATACATGGATTTAAAGTTAAAATAAAATTTAAAAAACAGAGAAACTATACATATCACATCAAAAATACATTAGAACTAACAAAACGAAGAAACCTATTATAGGCTATAACATTAATATTAGTGAAATACCTATACTCTAATAATGACCTATCTGAAAAGGATAGCAAGAAAACATTCATCTTTATAACAACTAACCACAGGGTAGAATAAATAAGTTTAACCATGTGAGATAGCTGTGCCCTGCGTCTTACAGAACAATGAGTGGAACACAGGACATGTTAAAAATTCAGCTTTGAAGATCTAATGTTTCTAAAATGTCATATCATCCAAAGAAACCTAGAGAGTAAATATAAGTCCAACAAAATACTCATGATAGTACATTACTTACTTTCTGTTGCTATAATAAACACTGAGCTAAAACAACTAGGGAAGAATGAGTTTATTTTGGCTTACTGTTCTAGAGGGCTATACAGTTTATCATGGCAGGGAGGCATATCATGCCAACCACAGGAAGAAGCTGGCTAGTTGAATTTCTCCACTCACAGGAAGACAAGAGTATGGAGAGGGACAAGTGGAGACATGGTCAGTGTCTGAGCAGGAAGTGGGTCCAAACTATCGGTCCTCAGGTACCTCTTCAAATGATGCCACCAACCGGGGACCATGCGTTCAAACAAATGAGCCCATGAGGGTCATTTCTCACTCAAACCAACACAAATGTATTTTTTCCGGAAGAAAAGTAAATCTTAAAGTTTGTAAGGAACCTTATATAAAAGACTCAGATTAACCAAAGTAACGTGTGACAAAAAAAAGAATGAATTAGGTAACATGAGGCATAGTTTTCAAACACACAAAGCTTTAGAAACTGCAGCGTCTTGGAGCTAGCAAAATCAGATAACCTGGTGAACCAGAAGAGAGAAAAATATCCACATAAATACACTCAGTTTTCAGGACAGATGCCTGGACTACAGTGGTTTAGAAGAGTCTTTTCGGAGAGTGAGTGTCAGAACATCTGGATACCCCTAGGAAAGACTGCAATTAGAAAATTAAAGACTTATGTACATAACCCGAAACCATTAAAGGCCCTGGAAGAAAGCAGGGGAAAATTTCCATGGTATCTTTTTTTTTTGGGGGGGGGGGTGCGCAGTGGAATAAGAAGTCAATAATACAGGCACCAAAGAGAAAAATAAACAAATGTGATGAATGAAACTGCCACAGCAAACAAAATGATCTAAAAAGTGAAGAAGTGAGCACAGAACAGTAAGAAGTATTTATACACCACAAAGATGGTAAGAAATTAAAATCCAAAATATATATCAATAGCTCAAGCAGCTCAATGGAGAGAATGTGAACCAGTTTAAAATAAGGAAAGGGGCTAGAGAAATAACTTAGTTTTTTTTTGTTTGTTTGTTTTTTGTTTTTTGTTTTTTGTTTTTTGTTTTTTGTTTTTTTTTTTTTAACATTTGCTGCAATGTTAGAGGACCTGGATTTGGTTTCCAGCATTCACAGTGGGTAGTTCATAGCTGTCAGCAACTAAGCTCCAAGGTCCAAGGACCTCTTCATATCTCAGTGCACACTGTACATACATTACTGCATACACACACACTCACACACACAAAATTAAAAATAAATAAATCTTTAGTTAAAAAAAAACTTAAAAATTAGCAAAGAACCTAAATACATAGTTCTCACAAATCGACATAAAGTGAGTATAACCAGGAAAAATGCTAATCATTCATCACTAGGGAAAATAAAACCTCAATAAGGTATACCTTCACCTATTGGGATGACTATCATCAGAAGGACAAAGGATTACAAGTTTCAAGGTGAATATATAGAAAATCAATCTCTGCATGCTGTTAGTATGCATGTTGGTTAATACACTATTATAGAAAACAATGTGGAGGTTTCTCAAAAAAAAAAAAACCAACTAAAATTAGAAGTACTATGATTCAGAAATTGCATCCCTCCTTGGGTGTATATCCAAGGAAACAAAATGAGCACATCAGAGATATCTATCTACATTCCCATAGTCATGCAGCATTATTTGAAACAGAAGAGAGATGGAATCAGTCTGAGTGTTCCCCATCAGATGAACAAAGAAAACAGTAGTATATACACAGTAGGGGCCCATTAATCCATAATAAAGAAAGGCATCTTAGAATTTGTGACAATGCAAATGAGCCTCGGGTAGGGATGGGGGTGGGGTTATGGTCAGTGAAATAAACAGGCTCAGAGAGACTAAAGCACTGTATGTTTACTGACATTTACATGTGGTGTATGCAAAGGACTAAACCAGGGGATTGAGAGATGATTCAGTTGTTAAGGGAGCTCACTACTCTTTTAGAGAGACAAACTCCCAATGCCAACTTAAGGGGTCATGGGAAAAAGTAGAAGTGTGGTGCTCTGTAGCAGGGTTAGAGTCCTTGCAGAGAGCTCAGGAGAGGCAGTTGGTGGAAAGTAGAGTCCCCATGCAGTGGAGAGCACCGAATTTTGGAGATGCTAGTACTGGATCACCAAGGACGGCAGCATGTGTGAAGTGAAGCTATCTTGAGCCTGTAGAAAAAAGCTGTATGAGCCAAGAATGGCAGAACGGGGCAAGCGCAACTGTCCCAGCCCCTTGGAGCCCAGAGGATTGTGAGTGGGTCCCAGATTCCAAGCACTGGCTATGTTTCACTGCTGCTCTGTGGTTTTGCTTTGTTCAGATTGTGACTGTGCCCTGGTTCTCCCTTCATGGATTAAGAAAGCATTGAGCTTTCTTCTGATTTTATAGAAGCCCACAGTTCAGACACTTTGGACTTTTAAAGAGATGTTGATGCTTTAGAGAGGTTATGGATATTTTAGGGACTGAAATTTTAAAGATCCTTGGGAGTTTTGGAGAAAAATTGTAGTTTCAGAGAGACTGAATATTTTAGAGATGTTTGGGATATTTTGGAGGGGCTTTGAACAGTGAAAGAGATTCAGTGTGTTTACAAAAGACTAAGTTTTTAAAGATTGTGGGACTTTTAAAGTTACTTTTGTTTTATATTGTAGTATCAATATGAGATATTGGGTATGAACAAAAAGAGAAAGGCTATAGTTTAACACAAATGTTGTGTGTCAAGTTCCTAAGGGGTCAGTTGTGCTGCTAGTTTTATGTCAACTTGACACAAGCTAGAGTCATTTGGGAAGAGAGACCTTCAGTTGAGAAAATTCCCCCAATAGACTGGCCTGTGAGTAAGTCTATAATGCACTTTCTTGATTGAAGATTGATATGGAAGAGCTCAGCTCTCAATGAGTGGTGCCTCACCTGGAAAGGTGGTCCTGGGGTATATAAGAAAACAGACTGAGAAAGCCACAGGGAGCAAGCCAGTAGGTAGAATTCCTTCATGGCTTCTGCTTCAGTTCCTGCCTCCAGGTTCTGGCCCTGACATCCCTCAGTGATGGAGTATTACCAGAAATTGTAAGCTGAAATAAATCCTTTCCTGCCCAAGTTGCCTTTGGTCATGGTGTTTTATTACAGCAATAGAAAACAACTAAGACAACCTCAGTCCTGAGAAATTGGATAAGTTAAAATACAGTTTTTGTGGCTTGTTACAGTTATGATTTTTAGTCAGGTAAGTTTATAATCCACAATGAAAAAATAGTTGTCAACTTTAAATAAGACATCTACTTAACACATTACTGTATTTGGCGATTTTCTTCAACATAAGCTAGAAAGTATTCCACAAAACTTCAATTAGTTCTGGCTGAATACATTTGGCCCTCAGCTGGGCAACCTTTCAGAACATACTAACTTGATATTTACCCTTAACTGTCTGAGTTTGGAGAACACTCTAGACCGCCTCTGACATGATCAGATGATTTTCAAAAGATACAGAGCCACAAATGACACACAGGCTGCCACAGGAAATCAACCAAGTCACAGGGGCATCTGTCCTTCTCAGGAAAAGACTGCATGGTTGCACAGAAATGTGTGATGTTCACTGCAATGGTTACCCTGAGTCACAACTATTCAGGGAATCATCCCTCCTTACGTGCATATTTGAAACCAGCTTTGTGGTTTGCATGGTACAGTACTATTCCAGTTAATAACTGAAAAGAATTCTCTGTATTGGCAAAACTAAGGGGAGAAGTTTAGGATGATGTAAATATGAACACCATTCTAAATGTACTTTTAAAATATACAGTTATAGGACTAAGAAAGATTCTAATTTAGCATCTTAATTTTGTTTTTAGCATCTATCAATCTATCTCAATTGCCTACTTATCAATCTATTTATCAATGTATACTTATAATCTATTTATCTTCCTACCAAATATCTTCTTTTAGTATTTTAGTAAAATATACTGGTCCTCAGTTCTCAAATCCTGGGGACTAAGTGTCCCATCCCAGGGAGAGTCTGTTCACTGTTCGTATGCCTGTTTATCCTTTCTGTCATCTGCACTTATCTTCTATCTATCTATCTATCTATCTATCTATCTATCTATCTCTATCTACCTATCTATCTATCATCTGTATATCATCTATCTTTTTATCTATCATCTGTCTGTCTGTATATCCATCTGTTTCTATTTTTTACCATTTATATTTGATATACAGCACAGGCTAGCCTTGAACTCATGGTCCTTCTGCCTCAGTTTCCCAAGTTCTGGAATGAGAAATTTTCACCACCATATCAATATTTTTAAAAATGTATTTATTTTAAAAAGTTTTTTTCATTTTACATACCAATCCCAGTTCCCCCTCCCTCCCCTCCTCCTGCCTCCCCACCTCTCCCAGTCCCATTCACATCCACTCCTCAGGGAGGGTAAGGCCTCTTTTGGGGAGTCAACAAGGTCTGGCATACTAAGCTGAGGCAGGACCAATCCCCTCCTCTCTGTGTCAAGGCTAAGCAAGGTGTCCCACCCTACAAAATGTATTCCAAAAAGCCATTTCATGCACCTAGGATAAGTCCTGGTCCCACTGTTAGAGGTTATCCAAACAGACCTAGCCACATAACTGTCACCTGTGGTGATATTGTGTTCCCCAAAAAATTGTGCACCCTAATAAACTAAATAGCCAGGCATGGTGACTCATGCCCTTAATCCCAGGAAGCGGTGGCAGAAAGCAGAAAGGTATATAAAGTGTGAGGACCAGTAACTAGAGGCTGGTTAAGCTTTGAGGCTTTTGAGCAACAGTTCAGCTGAGATTCATTCTGGATGAGGACTCAGAGGCTTCCAGTCTGAGGAAACAGGATCAGCTGAGGAAATGGCAAGGTGAGGTGGCTGTGGCTTGTTCTGCTTCTCTGATCTTCTGGCATTCACCCCAATACCTGGCCCTGGGTTTGTGTTTATTAATAAGACCTGTTAAGATTCCTGCTATATCTAGCGCCCAATGTTCATGGTATGAATTTATCACAAAGAAGCTACTTGCCTGTGGCTTTGCAGACCCCAGCTCAGACCCGAGCTACACGTTGCCGGTTATGGTAGCGCATGCTGGTAGGATTTGCTGAAGGGGGCAGAGGCAAGAGGATCCTGAGTTTGAGGCCAGCCTGGGAGGCTTGCTAAGGAGAAGCATGGGCTGGGGACTAGCTACAAACAGTGGCAGTGGGACCATGGAGGCAGCGGCTGCTGCTCCGAGTTGCAGGCTGCTTCTCATTGTGTTGGTGACTACAGTGATGCTGCTACCTGGGACGAAGGGTTTACTGGTGCTTGTTCAGAGAATTGCCAGGACCATCATGTTACAAGAAAGCATTGGCAAAAGTCAGTTTGGAAAAATTTGGCAAGACAAGTGGTGGGGAGAAGTTGCTGTGAAGATTTTCTCTTTTAGGGAAGAACGTTCATGGTTCTGAGAGACAGACATTTATCAGACTGTAATTACTCCAAACCACAGAGGATGCACAAAAAAAAAAAGTCTTCAGGGAATCATGATCACAACTAACAGCCACTTTGAAATCCACTTTGAAATCTTCAAAAGGATGATGGGACTCCACAACAATGATTCCACATGGAATATGGTAGAACCATTAAGCTGATTAACACCATGGAAAAGAAAGATTGACTTTGGACTACAAACTGCCCAGGACAATTTCAAGATGGCTAGCTGACATGATTCAGATCCATAGACTACTTGAACAAGGACTTGAAATAAGCCCTGTGCTTTCTCATTATGCAGTGACTGGACAAATGATACAGGACTTGACAATTAACCCCAAAATTTTCTTTTCAGGATTCCCTAAACATGTCTTCACCCCCAGAAAACAGGAAGTAATTTTAAGAAAACGATGCCCACATTCCCAAGAGGTAGGATGGTTTTTGGGTGGTTTAATGAGTTATGGATATTGTCATTGTTCACTATGGTTGGTTACAAGTTGTTAATTATTAATGGTCAGGAAAAAAGCTGAACAAGGAGATTAAATTCAGAGTTTTTGTTTAAAAAAAAAGAAAAAAGAGAATATAAATATGAAGTAGATCATTGGATCTACTCTGAGAAAAAAGATAAAGAAATAATAGAATAAATGGATACATCATTGAATCTACTCTAAAAAGAAAAAGGGGAAGATATAAAAATGACAAAAGGTAGATTATTGAATCTATTATGAAAAAAGAGAGAATATGGATATGATGAGATAAAAAGGGAGATTATTGAATCTACTTTTAAAAAGGAACTACTTGTTTTAAATAGGATAAGTAATGAAAATATTTTGTCTGAGTTTATCAAATGTTAATGGACTGGACATTGTTAATATATATAATGGAGTTTTTTGTCTGAATCTGTCAAATGTTAATAGACTAGACATTGTAAATGTAGTTCTTGACTTATATATTGTATATACTTATTAAATATAGTTTTTCTTATATTAGTTATAAGCTTTTTTCATTTTAGACAAAAAAGGGGAAATGTGGTGATATTGTGTTCCCCAAAATATTGTGCATCCTAATAAACTTATCTGGGGTCAGAGAACAGAACAGCCACTAGATATAGAGGCCAGAAAATGGTGGCACTCACACCTTTAATCCTAACATTCCAGAGTCAGAGATCCATCTGGATCTCTGTGAGTTCAAAGCCACACTGAAAACAGACAGGCATGGTGACTCACACCTTTAATCCCAGGAAGTGAGCCCTTAATCCCAGGAAGTGATGGCAGAAAGCAGAAAGGTATATAAGGCGTGAGGACCAGGAACTAGAGGCTGGTTAAGCTTTGAGGCTTTTGAGCAACAGTTCAGCTGAGATTCATTCTGGATGAGGACTCAGAGGCTTCCAGTCTGAGGAAACAGGATCAGCTGAGGAAATGGCAAGGTGAGGCGGCTGTGGCTTGTTCTGCTTCTCTGATCTTCTGGCATTCACCCCAATACCTGGCCCTGGGTTTGTTTTTATTAATAAGACCTGTTAAGATTCCTGCTACAGTCACCCACATTCAGAGGGTCTAGTTTGGTCCCATGCATTTTCCCCATCTGACAGGCTAGAGTCCATAAACTCCCACCAGCTTGGGTCAGCTGTCTCTGTGGTTTTCCCCGTCATGATCTTGACCTCACTTACTTCTGTGATCCCGCCTCCCTCTCTTCATCTGAAGTCTCGGAGCTCAGCCCAGTGCTTGGTTGTGGATCACTGCATTGGCTTCCATTAGTTTCTGAATGTAGGTTCTATGATGACAATTAGAGTAGTCATTAATCTGATTATAGGGAAAGGTTCAGGCCCCCTCTCTGTTTTGCTAGGAGTCTTAGTGGGTGTCACTCTTGTGGATTCAAGGGGATTTCCCTATCATCAGGTTTCTCCCTAACACCCTAATCATTCCCTATACCAAGATATCTGTTTCATTGCTTTCCCTCTCTGTCCCTCCCTCCACTTGGCCATCTCAGTCCCTCCTGTTTTTAACAGGATAGCAAAAATAAAAAAAAAAAGAAATTCAAGTGTACTGGGTATTTAATAAACCATAGAGTCACCCAAGCAGAGTTACCAAACTTGGAAAATTCCTAGTTTTCTGACTTTGGAAAAAACTGAATCCAGTTTCCTTAGCCACATCAATGGGTAAATATCAAAGCACATAGAGGATGTTTCACAGGCTGATTGGTTAAAGTAAACTGTTCTCAGAGTAGCATAGACTGAAGATGTCGTGACCATGCCATCTCAGCTCCATCAGTCCCTTAATTTACCTGAAATTTAACCGGGCACAAAGTGCAGTGAGGAAAGAGCATTTAACCTCTTCTCTCTCCTTAAAGTCCTCAAAGTCTCTCAGTCAAGCTTAGTAGAAGAATACCTGCCCCATGACCTGATAAAACCTCCCCCTTCCTCTTCCTCATCTTTTCCTTTGTTTTTTTCTCTTTTCCTTCTCCCTCCCCTTCCTCCCTCCTTCTCTCCCTCCCTCCTTCTCTCCCTCCCTCCTTCTCTCCCTCCTTCTCTCCCTCCTTCCTTCCCTCCCTTCACCCTTCCCTCCCTCCTTCCTCCCTCCTTCCCTCCCTCCTTCCTTCCCTCCCTTCTTCCCTCCCTCTTTCCTTTTTCTCCCTTCCCTGCCTCTTCCTCCTCCATTGCTCTCCCTCGCCCCTTCTTTCCCTCTATTTTTTGGAGAGTTGCTTTTGTTAGCATGTCAGTATTAGAGAGCACTCCTAAAAAAACTAAAACATATAATTAATATAATATAAATAATATATAATACAGAGTATATAAGTGTCAGTATCAGAGAGCACTCCTAAAAAATAAAAATATAATTAATATAATATAAATAATATATAATGTAGTGTGTATATGCATATTTTAAAAAGCAGTATGTGATTAAAGAAGTCCATGGATTGTTTTGTCGAGATGGAGATACAGATGAAAGACTGTATCTGTCAATATCTCAGGCTGGCCTCAGAGTCTATGCAGCCAAGAAATAACCTTAAACTCCTAATCCTTCTGCTTCTACATCCAGAGTGCTGGAGTTACAGGTATGCACTACAATGTCCAGTTTGCTTAATGCTAGAAATTGAACCCAAAGCCTCATGAATACTAGACAAGCCCTAACAATCAAGAGCCAATCCTCAGCCCATAAATACCCCATACAAAAGCTTCCTTTCTAGTTGAGCAAAAGGGACCTCACCATGGCAGTGTGGCACATGACTTACATAGTTTCACAATACTCCTTGGGCTTCCAGTAAGAGCTTGAGGTGACATTCATATTTTAATAAAAAATCTACTGTATGCTAGGTGCCCATCCCAGTCAGCAGAGAATAAATCACCAGTTTGGGGGATGATTTCTGACTCAGTGGAGCAATGGATTGCCCTTCTGCCAGCATTTAATTGAATTTCACTTCATCTGCATATTCCCAGTAAAGCTGATTTGTTTGGCTTTTACTTCCCCGCACCAGTTCTACTGACATCTTCTGAGCTCAAAGCTGACTCTCACAGTCTTGACTCACGCAGAACTCAGACCACCCACCAACTTACCAAGCTCTGTCTCCAAGTGAAAGTTTCCCAGAGAAGGACTTTCAAATGACTTCTATTGTGGGAATTTGTTCTGCCAATAGTTTTGGGGTACAAGCCTTGGGGTGTGGCTTCTTGTCTCTGTATGTGACTGCTTAAGAGGAGAGACAAAGAGAGATAGAGGGTCTTGCTCTCTTGGGGTGAGTGAGGAGACCAGACGAGGTAGCAGAAAGAAGCTTACAGTTGGTACCATCGGCCTGAAGGAGAACAGAAGCTGGATCAGCAGCAGATCTGCAGCATATCTACCTTGCTTTGTATTAGTGAGTCTGTTTCCACATCACACCCCTTAATAAATTGATATATCATCTATCTGTCTGTCTATCTGTCTATCTTTCTACCTAGCTACACACCTCTGTGGGCTCTCATGTGGTGCCCAATGCAAGGCCCCTTTACAAGCTCCTCTGAAAAGCCATTGTCCTCATCTAGCCTTTACAAAACCACAGATTCTGGAGCATGGCAGTGTACCCTTTAATCCAAGCACCAGGGAGGAATAGGCAGGTAGGTCATTATGAGTTCTGAGTTTGGGACTAGCCTGATCTACATAAATAGTTTCAGACCAGCCAAAGCTGTGTAGTAAGACTCTGGCTCAAATTTTTTAAAAGAGGAGAAGAAGAGGAGGAGAAGGAAGAGGAGGCAGAAGAGGAGAAGGAAGAGGAGGAGGAGGAGAAGACAGAGAGAAAAGAGAGAGAGAGAGAGAGAGAGAGAGAGAGAGAGAGAGAGAGAGAGAGAGAGAGAGGTGGTGATATATTGTTTAATCTAATAAAGCTTGCCTGAGGATCAGAGGACAGAGCCAGCCACTAGATTAGACATAGAGGCCACACAGTGGTGACACATACCTTTAATGCGAATACTGGGATGCACACATGCCTTTAATACCAGGAAGTGACTGCAGGGCAGAGAAAGGTATATAAGGTGTGAGGAAACAGGAATTAAGGCAGTTCAGCTGAGACCCATCTGGGTGAGGACTCAGAGGCTTTCAGTCTGAAGATTCTTGGAAACAGAATTGGCTGAGGAATTGGCAAGGTGAGATTGGCTGTGGCTTGCTCTGCTTCTCTGATCTTTCAGCTTTCACCCCAATATCTGGCTTGGGGTTTTTTGTTAAATGACCACCCAAGATTTGAACAACAGAGAGAGAAAGAAAGAAAGAAAGAAAGAAAGAAAGAAAGAAAGAAAGAAAGAAAGAAAGAAAG
>CABHPR010112043.1:0-11767 GCA_902168415.1 Peromyscus melanophrys
CTCTCTCTCTCTCTCTCTCTCTCTCTCTCTCTCTCTCTCTCTCTCCCTCTCTTTCTCTCTCTCTCTCTCCTTCTCCCTCCCTGCTCTTGGCTGTGGATGTCTCGTTTTAAGTTCCTGCCTTGATTTCCCTGCAGTCATAGACTGTGACCTGGAATTGGAATAAGCCTAATAAACTCTTTTCTCCCCTAATTTTTTTTTTTTTTTGTGTGTGTGTGAATATTTGTCACAGTCACAGAAACAGACTGGAATAAGGCTCTTGAGGACCGTGGTTTGATCTCCAGCACTGAACAAACCAAGTCTGGTGGTAAAAACCTGTAATCCTAGCACTAGGGAGGCAGAGACAGGAGAATCAGAAATTCAAGGTCATTTTTAGCTACAGGAGAAATCAGAGAATTCAAGGTCAGCCTGAGATATGTGAAGGCAATGCCTCAAAAACATTTTGGAAAATAACACCGGTAAATTGAAAAAAAAACTAAAAATGAGCATAAGAGGCAGGGCTGTGCATATGGAGATGACATATGACCCTACATGTGGTAACACGTCCCCTTCTAATTATTTGGGGAAGTGATGGGCATTTCACAAGAGCAGCATTGAGCCTATGGCAAAACAAAGGTATTCACTCACTTTAGAAAGCAGTTCTTGGAAGCGGGGCTCACCTGGGGACGGATCCAGACAATGGATATTCGGTCTGTAACATTAAGCCTAACGTGTTCATTTAGAGTGCGTGCTGGTGGCTGGGAAGAATGGAAGGCAGCACTCTTTGGTCTGGAGGCCTGCTGTTTGCTTGACAGAAGGTAATAAATAAAAAGCCTGCGGTGCCCCACAGCACTTTGGAAGGTTCAAGATGAAGAAGGTAAAAAATGGGCAACTGAGCATGAGACGGGCAGGTAATGGTGAGGGAGCCGGGGAATAGAAATTCAAAGTGAGGCCCATCATTCTTTAAAATGTCTCCTTAGTGGGGAATTAGCAGTGGTTCTGAGCTCTTAACAGAGCCCGGTGACTAATTTCTGCGGCCTCCTTTCCTGACTTCAGAAGCACAATGACTTTGGAGGGCGGGGGAGAGCTTGGATTATTAATTGATTAAAGAGCACAATATGTCAGGATTGTTCCTCCATCCCTGCCCCTCCTCCTCTCTTTGACACAAGGTCTTATGCAGACTAGGTTGGTCTCAGGCTTGCGGTGTGTTAACCGATAATGACCTTGCACTTCTGATGTATGGTGTGTCCTTTTAGGCATACACCACCATAGGCAGTTTATGTTGGTACTGGTAGTGGAACCCAGGGCCTCATGCACGCTAGGCAAGTACTTTATCAGCTGAGTTTTCTTGATGAAAGAAATAGCTTTCACCTAAAAGGGGGTAATAGAGAGTTTATTCTGGAACTAAATGAGTAACCAGGACCTGAGAACACAACTTCAGGTGATCCTAAATTCCATGTTCCAAATGTGGTAACAGCGTGATTAAGTTTTTTATAGCAACAAGACAAATAAAGTCATAATTTAAAGCACTTTAAAAAGATATCAAGTAGGTCATTTAAAGCAAAGTGGAGAAATCTCCCGTATGGGCCTACAATACTATCTGTTGACATTTTTAGCCTTTTGGTTGTTGGAAACCAGAGTTCTTTTTTAAACAGTCCAAAGGATTTGCTCAATGGCCACAAAGATGTTAGGTCACATACAGAGGAGGGCAATAGATGGCTATTAGGGGTACATCATCCAGTATTCCTTGTCACCCACACAACACAGACTCTCCAGATAGGTGTAATTATTACCATAGATGAATCAAAATAGAAATATCATTATCTCCAAACTTCATGATTTTCATTAAGTCAATTCCTCTTGGTATTTGTGGTGGTCTGAAAGAAAATGGGCCCCAAAGGGAATGGCACTATTAGGAGGTGTGGCTTTGTTGGAGTAGGTATGGCCCTGTTGGAGGAAGTGTGTTACTGTGGAGGTGGATTTTGAGGTCTCATATATAATCAAGCCATGTCCAGTATCTCAGACCACTTCCTGTTGCCTGCATGTCAAGATGTAAAACTCTCAGCTCCTTCTCCAGCACCATGTCTGCCTGCTTGCCACCAATGCTCTCCATCATGATGATAATGGACTGAACCTCTGAACTGTAATATGCCACCCCAATTAAATGTTTTCCTTTTTAAGAGTTGCTGTGGTCATGGCATCTCTTCAGAACAATAGAAACCCTAAGACAGCATTGTACATTCAGAGTTTTAACAAATATATAATGGCACATACTCATCACCATAGCCACACACAGTAGTTTCACTATCCTAAAAATCCTTGTATGCTGTACCTGCTCATTCCTCTTTCTCCCATAATCTGGTGACCACTGATCTCATGCATTCTATGAGGCACTCTCATGAGCTGTCCCCTCAGCCCCCCCACCCCCACTCCTGTCACCATAGAGTTGCGTTCCTTAATGGCACGTGGTTGCAGGTTTTCTGTTATGTTCTTTCAGATTAGCTTGTTTTGAGGAGTAAGAAGCACGTAAGTGTTCTCTAGGCCTTTTCATGTTCAAAAAGGACAACTTCTGGAAATCTGTTCTCTCCTTCCACCATGGGTTCTGGAGATGAATCTCAGGGTCAGTGCTCCTACCCATCCTCTGTCCCCTTTTCTACAATGTTCTCTGAGTCTCAGGGATTTGGGGTTGATATAAATGTCCCGTTCAGGGCTGGGCACTCACAGTAACTTATTTTTAACACACTGACCAGTTATGGATCTTTGCATTAACTGCAGGCCACTGCCAAGGGCAGCTTTTCTGACTGAGGCTCAGAGCAACACAAATCTATAGGCATCAACATAAATGTTTGGAAGACATTTTGGCAACAAAATTGAGGATGACCTTGGATTTTTAATCCTCCTTCCTCCACCTCCTAAATGCTGGGATTATAAATGTGTGTTACCATGCTCCGTTTCCCCCTTATTTCTCGTATTGGAGAAGAAAGTTAGCCCAAGTTATCTTTGACCGTAATGGCAGACCAAAACTGAGAAAAACCAGGAGATGCCATCATTGGTGTCAAGTGTGTGTCACAGGGTGACTTAAAATTATTCATTGGCACTCCAGTGATGAGGAACAATTACAGGAGAGGCATTCCTTTGTCACAGCTCACTGTGACAGGACTATGGGCCTGGTGGGTAGTGAATGCACAAAGCTTAAGGCTTTAGGATAATTTCCACACCTCACAGAATGGAGATCTTTATCAGAGACTATGACAATTAGCCAAACAACATTCCATCATGGTTATTTTTATACATCTTGAAAACTGAGCCACAGCTTCATCTTGGGTCAAATAGTGAACAAAAATCCAATTATGAAAGATAATTGAATCACTCTTTGGAAAGCGTAGGCAGGTGTGTTTCAGCTCGTTCACAGAGCAGGCTGAGGAATTAAGCAGTATCTTGTGAGTGGATGTCAGCATGACACAGGTCATCAACAAAAGCATATAAATGACAATGGTCGCAGAGCTAATGAGTATTCATTAGGAATGTCCTGAAGGTGAAAATGGACACACTACTCCTCACACATGCAGATCTTGCTAGCCTGCACACAGATTCTTTCTCTGCACTTGTGAGTTATACATAACCTTGAAGATGACCTCTCAATGATTCCTGCTGCCCCGTATTTATACCCATATGTCGCTCACTCCTTCTGAGTGTGGCTGTTAAAAATGTGGGCTGTCACTCAGATATTTGATTACAAAGATGGTAGTTTTGTTTTGGTATGCTGAGGATCTTGGCCAGGATTCACAACATTGTAAGTTCACATTCCATCCCTGGAGTTACACCTCAGCATAAGACTGTGGCTTCCAACTTGGTCCAACTTGGATGCTCTCTCTTTGATCACCTACTCTGATGGAAGCCAGGTGCCATAATGTAGGTCTCCATGTTATATGTGTGAATTTGAGTTCAGAGGATATCCTCTGGAATTTTCAGGTTCTTGAGTCCTGAAACAAAGAATTGGACCAAGGACATGAATAGTGATAAAAACACAGTTTACTAATCGAGTCCTTCCCAGAGTGAGGGACTAGGGAGTCAGACAGACCCCTTGAATGCAGACTGTGGGGAGAGGAGGAATCCCAGAAGGTGTGAAGTTCTGAGTGAATGCATGTTATTGATGAATTGGCCATGTCAAGGACCTAGCCTCAGATTCATGGGAAACTTTTAAATCCCCCCTGCCGTGATTATTCTTGGTTGTCAACTTGACTACATCTGGAATTTACTAAAACCTAAGCAGCTGGTTATACCTGTGAGGGATTTTTCTTCATTAAATCATTTGAAGTGGGAAGACCCACTTTTAAAGAGGTTATTTTGAGGTGGGGAGACACACCTTTAATTCAGATGTTTTGAGGTAGGAAGATCCACTTTTAATCTGGGCCACACCTTCTGCTGGCAGCCCGTATGCATGACAAGGAAGAAGGAAGCTTGCTCTCCTTGCCGCTTGCTTTCAGTAGCAAGTCCATTCCTTCACTGGCACAGGGCCCACTTCTTTGGGATTCTGGAGTATACTGAAGACCAGCTGGGTCGTCCTCATGGACTGAACAGCTACTGGATTCTTGGACTGTCTGTTGGTAGACAACCATTGTTGGACTAGCTGGACCATAGCCATAAACCACTTTAATAAATTCCATATACATATTCTATAATTTCTGTTCCTCTAGAGGACCCTGACTAACACCACTCCCCCAAGGAAAGATGAGGCTCAGAGGGAGGCAAATTTTCCTGTGGTCCATGTGAGATGTTGTTAATGTGTGTAGGAAATGTTCACCATGGCTTTCTCCCTCAGAATACTTATGGCCTGAAAACAGCTCCCCCCACAGAGACAGCTCCAACTGAAATGAGTTAAACCTGTCTCCTTGATTCAGTTCTATACCATACCCTGCCTCCTTGATTTAGCTATATGCAACAATCCTGACTCCCTATCTAACTGTATATAATAAACATCATGGTTTCTTCATCAGATAACCCACTCCACCTGATCCCAGCTCTTTTGGGTGTATTTGTGTTTGTCTCTTCTTCCCTGCACACCCAAGTCAGGTCCTCCAGGAGCCAGGCTGGATGTGGCAGCAGACAGGCAGGGTAAAAGGGGCTCTAGGCAGATTAATGTGCTCTCATTCAAAACATTTAAGATGGCCAAACTCCCGATTCTTCTCCTTCTCCCAAGACAAAGTCTGGGTGGTGTTTTTACCAAGAGAGGTTAACTGTTCAGTGGGATTTAAAAATATCCCAATGAGGGAGGTGATTTGAGGGCAGGAAGCAATCAACTCCCCTTTTCCTCTGGATTATCCAATTCTCACAATAGCCCAGATTAGCAATTCTGAGGGAGGAAGGGAACTCTTCCTCCTCCCAAACATGTAAATTTAAATCTGGCAGACAAATGTGAAATCCAGCTCTGGATCTCCACATACTAGGGAAGTTGTCTCTTTGGGTACCTTGCAGTGTGTGTGTGTGTGTGTGTGTGTGTGTGTGTGTGTGTGTGTGTGTGTGTGTACTTCAGTAAAACTTGACCGTTGAGACCTTGTTTTTCTGCCTTTTTATTGAAATTGGTGTGGAGAAGTGAGTCTGTTCCTGCAACCTTAAACCAACTCACCATGATGGCATTTAGAGTACAAGAGGGCTAGAGAGCTGGGGAAAGTCAGAAGTGGCACTTGTTTGGGATCATGTACTTAGTGCCTGCTGAATTCAGGAAGTCCAGGCTTTCTCGTACATGCTATATCCCTCATTCTCTCTGTTTTGCCCACACAATCCCCAATGGTATGGCTTCTGGTTGAATAGGGTGCCGGGTGCTGCAACTGGAGTTGGGGGGCCAAGATATGGTGACAAGGAGGGGAAGAAAGACTGGGGGTGAATGGGTGGGAATTGAGAGGTGGGGGTCTGCAGAAAGGCAGCTTATCTGGAGTTCTAGCAGCTGGGGTGGCCTCTGGTGAAGAAGGGTCCTGGATTGTTATTTTATATGAATAACAGCCTCTGGCATCTCAGGAAGTATCTGTCCTTGGGCAAGGTGCTCACAGGTTAGAGGAATTTTTGTTTTATGGATCTCTCAGGCACAGTAATTAAAACTTAAAACAATCAGGCTGTGGTGGTGCATGTTGTGGAATAATCTTTCTGTACACTGTGAATATGTGTCACTCTGACTGTTTAATAAAAAGTTAAATGGCCAATAGCTAGACAGAGAGGATGCTGGGAAGAAGGGCACAAAAGCCAGCCACATGTGGAACAAGTCAGACATACAAAATGGGATAGAGGTAAAAGCCACATGGTTGAACACAGATTAATAAAAATATGGGTTAAAATTATAAGAGCTAGTTAGAAACAAGCCTAAGCTATAGGCCAAGCTTTCATAATTAATAAGAAGTCTCTGTGTGGTTATTTGGCTGCTGGCTAGGCATGATGGAAAAAGTTGACTACAGGTGCATGCTATTAATCCCAGCACTCCAGAGGCAGAGGCAGAGGCAGGCGGATCTCTGTGAGTTCGAGGTCAGTTTGCTCTACAGAGTGAGTTCCAAGACATCCAAAGCTACAAAGAAAAACCCTGTCAAACAAACAAACAAACAAAACAAAACAAAAACATAAAACATAACTTTGGCTCTCACATAGAACACAGCAGTTCAGGGATGCCTGAAAATGCTAAGTAGTATGAAGTAACATGTAAAGTTTATAAAAATAAAACTAACTTGACTTTGTCAGTTAGAGTTTTAGCAGTAAACAGAAAACATGCAACTAGTGTTTTGGAGGCAAATATGCTCAGGGTTAAGAAAATCTGATTTTAGAAATGAAAAGGGAGTCTCCTTGTCATGGAGAAGAAATGTGGACATTTCTAGAACTAAAAGGACAGTGTTAGCAGAAGATACAGAGAGGAGAGTGGGACACCATAGAGGGAACTACACTGTTAGAATTGGGGACTGGCATGGGGCAGAGAAAGAAACCTGGACTTCTCTCTGTTGTGAGGTATTCACCAGAGCAGACTGCTGGGACACAGCTTTAAGCCAGTAGAGAGTACTTATTAGCCAGCCGGCAACCACACTGGGTGTTCGGGATCCCAGTGTAGTCCTAAGCCTTTCTCAGGGTGAGCTTCTAAGTACAAAAAACATGTCCTGGGTTGACATACTTCAGTTAACAAGTACAGTTAGCCAGAAGCAGAACTACAGAAGCTAAACAAAGCAAGGTTAGTACATTTAGATTCTTTCTCACAAGTATGGACTTTGATGGATTAGGTCCATTTGTTTTCATTTTCGGCAAGTGATGCAGTCTACTTGCTGAATTTTACAGCCCGGTTGGTACTTCCATGGAGTCAGCTGTGCTAAGGTCTGGGGCCCTGTTACACTCTCCACTCTCCTGCCCTCAGATTTCTCTCCTCTATTGGCCAGTTCCGATTGTAAGCCAGATGAGTTCTTGATGGCCAGTCTCAAGCACATGCCCACACCCCAGGGGACTGCTTCTGTGCTTTCCATTATTCTCCCTCTTGAAAGAATCTTCAACCTAATGGATTTAAATAGCTATTTATTATAGTACAACCAAACTATATCAACCAGATACCAGTGAATATGTCTTACTATATAAACTCTTATTTCCATCTGGGCTTGCTAACTTGGGCCTCTACTCCCAACTGAGGTATGAAGATGAGACCTGTGGAGGCTACAGAGAAAATTCGAGTCCGTCTGGGCAACTTGGTGAGACCTAAGAATAAGTGAGAGTAGGGCTGCAGAGAGCTAAAATCAGTGATGGGATGTAGCTGCTGTGTGTGAGGCCCTAGGTTCAGTCCCAGCACCACCAGGCAAAAATCTTAGTTTCTGTAATGAACAGTGAACTGAACATCCTATCATACATCAGTGACTTGTCTGAAACAGTTCCTCAGAGCACAATGAAAACAGGGCAGTTGAAGACAAAGTAGGTCTTAAGGGTTCTGATGTATCTTGCTGTACTGCTCCCCATTGTCCCTCTGGAAAGCCTTTACCCACTTGATAAGCTAAATATATGCTTTATTATTGTGTTAATTTTCACTTTGATGTTACTGAATTTACGATACTTTCTGTATGTTCATTAGCTATCTGTATTTTTTCTTTCGCAGCCTCCGCAATTTTTTTCCTATTGATTTTCATGGTGATTTACATGACCAGTATTCCCCACAGGCTCAGGTAGCTAAACACTTGGTCCCCAGCTTGGAGGATGTTATGGAACCTTTGGGAGGTGCCACCTTGCTGGAGGAAGTATGTCACTTCGGGTGGGCTTTGAGAGTTGATAACCTTGCCCGACTTCTAGTTCTTTCTCTCTCCTTTGTATTTACAGTTCAAGAAGTGGTCTCTCAGCTTCCTGTTCCTGGCACCTGCATGCATCTTGCTCTCATGTCTCCTCCTGCCATGACATAGTCTCTCTGGAACTGTAAGCCCCAATACACTCTCCCTTCCTTAAGCTGCCTTTGGTCATGCTATTTTATCACAACAGAAAAAGTGACCACTACAATATTCATCTTTCTTTTATTGCTTTGTGGGAGCTTTTTACATATTAAAACTTAAGCATATTTATTTTTTATGTGTATGTGTATTTGAGTGCATGTCACATGTGTGTGGTGCTTCAGGAGACCAGAAGAGGGTGTCAGAGTCCTTAAGGTTGGAGTTACAGGCCATTGTGCGCCACTTGACATGGGTGCTGTGCACTCAGCTGGGGTCTTCTAAAAGAATAGCATGAGAGTTTTAAAAATTATTTCTTTTAGTTTTGAGATTACAATATAATTACATCATTTATCCCTTCCCTTTCCTCTCTGAAAACCCTTCCATATACCCCTCATTGCTCTTTCAAATTCATGGCCTCTCTTTTCATTAATTGTTGTTACATACATACATGTATGTATATGTACAGTTCTAGATGCATAAATATAAGCTGCTCAGTCTGTACAATGTTCCTTGCACGTATGTTCTCAGGGTTGACTATTTGGTCTTGGATAACCAATTGTGTGCTCCTCCCTGGGGAAGGCTGTTTCTCCCACTCTCAGCACTCCTTAGCTGCCTGTAGTTCTTTGTGTAGGGTTCTGGCCTTGTGGACTTTTCTCTGTCCACTTTGACGTATCTATCGTTACATTGTTCAGCCCATGCTGCTGTGGGATGTTCTGTATGACAAATATGTTAATAAATAAAGCACTGATTGGCCGGTAGCCAGACAGGAAGTATAGGCAGGACTAACAGAGAGGAGGATTGAGGGAACAGAAAGGTGGAGGAAGAGACTGCCAGCCACCGCCAGGACAAGCAGCATGTAAAGATGCCGGTAAGCCACGAGCCACGTGGCAAGGTATAGATTTATAGAAATGGGTTAGTTTAAGATATAAGAACAGTTAGCAAGAAGTCTGCCACGGCCATAAAGTTTATAAGTAATATAAGCGTCTGAGTGATTATTTTATACGTGGGTTGTGGAACTGTGGGACTTGGTGGGACCTGGAGAGAAGCTTTCCAGCAACACATGCAGAGGCAGTCATGTTGGTGGGACTCTATGGGTGTTGATGGGCCATCTCTAGCTCATGTTTACATATTAAATCTTGAATGAGATTACTATATATACTGCATGTGTCCTCTAGTTTAAAATAATTCACAGACCCTCTCTTCTTTCCTTCTTTTCCCTCTCTTTAATTTTGTTTGTTTGTAAGACAAAAGCTTAGTGAAAACTGCTGAGTAGGTGTATATATACAGCTCATGGCACTGAACAGCCACACAGACCCATCACAGAAATGTAAAACAGAGTAGACGGCACAAATGTTACACACCCATCACCTGGTTCATCTTCTTCCTTCAAGTTTCCTTAGCACATTTCTCTGCTTCCTCCCTGATATCTTTTGGAACATTTCATGCCTTTTGCAACAATTCATGTCACCCACCCAGCTGAGCTCCAGCTCAAAAGCTTTATCCTCAATTCATTATGTACGATATAAATTATTCTTGCAACTTCTTTAACTTTTAATGATGGCAGGTCATTCATTTCAGCTAAAGCTTTTCTATTTCTGTCTTTGCAGCTTGCCTGGATTTTCCACTGGCACAGCCCCAGTAACCATATGAACCACCTGATGGGTCAGTGATACAGAGCTGTGCACAATCATCTGCCCTGTAAGACCCCAACATGAGACTGCAGCCCAAAGGTCTAGTCTAAGAGCACTGTACAAGCATGTACATGCACAAGCACGTACATACATAGCTGCCCTGCAAGATGTTTTAGGGGAATGTTACAGCCAAAGTCAGACCTCCAGTTGGAAGCTTCTGCTTTTGTTACATCTGCTAATGAATGAGCATCTGCCAGTGAGCCTGTGAATGCCATTCCAGCATGTTGATCAACATGTTACCTTTATTTTTTTAAATAAAAATAAGTGACTCAGCAGTTAAAAGTACTGGCTGCTCTTTCAGAGAACCTAAACTCATGCTGTGGAACATATGCACTCACGTGTCTGTACACACACACACACACACACACACACACACAAAACACACACACACACACACACACACACACACAAATTTTACCTTTTCTCGAGTTTGACATAAGCAAAATTGCAAAGTATGAATCCTCTTAGGTTTTATTTATTTTTCACTTACTACAGTGCTTTGACACTACCCCATATTGTAGGCATCATTAATTTACTTAAAATGTTTATCTATGCATTTCTTATTTGTAGTGTGTGTAGTGTGTGTGTGTGTGTGATGTATGTGCACATGTGTGTGAGGATGTTCATGCCCATGTACTCTCTTGGGGAGGCCAGAGGAGGCACTGGGAGTCCTGTACTATCAGGCACTGTCTGCCTTCTTCACTTGAGTAAGGGTCTCTCACTGAACCTGAGTCTTGTCATATTTTTTGGCTAGATTCTGGTAAGCAAGCTCATGGGGTTCACCTGTCTCTGTTCCCCAGTGCTGGGATTACAGGCACATTCGGCCATGCCTCACTTTCTTATGTGATTGCTGAGGATTCAAACTCAGGTCCTCATGCTTGCACAGCAAGTGGTCTTACCCACTAAGCCTTCTCACTGGCCCCCAGGTTACTTTTTATTGTAAGTATGCAGTACAATATGTCCATCCATTCATTAGTTGGTAGACGTTTGGGTATTTCCATTTTCCCTGTTTATATAAAGCTCTTAATGATAGTGTAAAAGATTTGGATGCACTATGTTTGTCTTTTAGGGTGACAATTGTACTTTGTAGTAGTTGTATAATATTAAAGTAAGTTTAGCAAGACAGTACATGAGTTGTTTTGTCACTGTGGGAGTGGGCTTTGAGGTCTCTTTTAGTCAAGCTTCACTCAGGTGTGAGAGGCAGTCGACTTCCTGTTCCCTGCAAGGCAAGATGCATCACCTCTGCCTACATGACGCCAAGTTCTCCACCAAGATGACAATGTTCTGAATCTCTGAACTGAAAGCGAGCCACCCAATTAAATGTTTTCCTTATAAGCGATTCCGTGGTCATGGTCTCTCTCTTTACAGCAATAAAAAACAAAAAACAAAAAACCAACCCTAAGATACCTTCTAAGCGATCTCATTGGCCCTATCTAATTGTATTTTGATAGTAGCTACCTCCACCCTTCTTCCCTTTCTCGCCTCTAGTAAACACTCTCCTACTCTTTTGAATATGTAAATTAATTTAAAGGGAAATAAGTAGAATTATTAATTAATAATAATTATAATAATAAAATTAATCAGTAGAAATGGAGTATGCGACTTTTTTTTGGTAAAGGAAACGTATTTTATTAGGTAATTTTTCTGATAATGGATTAACAGAAATCCAGACAA
>CABHPR010112045.1:0-12808 GCA_902168415.1 Peromyscus melanophrys
ATTGTATATGCTGGGAATCTCAAAATGAGGTCCAGTTTTAATTATGAATCATGAAATTAGATGCACAGAAAGCTTTTGCCCTGCCCCCACCCCAGCTAACATCGCATCGCTGTTGTGTTGGAATAACTTGCACCAGCTGCTTTGTGCTCTCGCCCTCTTTTATGGCTCACATAATTACAAGGTGCATCCAGTACATTTCTGTGCTGACAGCCGTCATCCCTGTGAGTGCTCACAAGCAGTGCATGGGCTCACAGGGGCTCGAGACTCTTCCCCGAGCATCCACACTGAGCATATGGTTAAAACATTTTTCCTTTATGGTTGTGCTGAGAAATGAATTGTCAATAGTTATTTTTAAATGCATCCCCCTCCTGTGTGTGTGTGTGTGTGTGTGTGTGTGTGTGTGTGTGTGTGTGTGTTCTGATTATTCAAATTCAGGGCCTTATACATGCTAGGAAAGTGCTCTACCACTGAGCTATGGCCTCATTCCACATTCTACATCTTTAATCAAACACAAAAGTCCACATGTTGGATGCCGGCTTTGGACTTGGCAAGGACAGGGTGGGTCTGACTGAGTAGCTGTCTTGACCAGATTCCACCCCCATGCAGTGTTCCAGTCTTCTTCCCTAGGGCTGGTCTCTGGGTCCCTTTTGAAAGGGGAAGAACTGCTCTGTAACTTGGGGAGAGCAATACCCAGGATCCTTGTTGTTTGCAGAGTGTCCAAGGATGACCCTGCAGGAAGCCCGTGAGTCTGGCTTCTTTCCTGTGCACCTCACAATGTGTGCTCTTGTGTCCATTTCCTTTTTTCCCTGCATAGTCAGTCTTCAGGTCAACCACTGTGGCCAAGGGCTGTTACGCCAGACTTCCACTGTGGGAGCAAGCGAGGCACATGCTGACAAACCAAGCAGCCTCAGTCACACTCTTTGTTCTCGGTCTCTCATAGTCAGAGAAGAGATGAGATGGAAATGGACTTCTGGAAGGCTGTCCCATGTCTGTGAAGTGCCTGTGAATGCACACACCAAGAAACAGAGATGCTGACACAGACACGGACATGAAGACATACACACATACGGATACATCTACAGAGACACACATATAAACACACACCCAAAGACACACACAGACAAACACTTTAGACACAAATGTGCAGACAGGCACATACATATAGGCATATAGACACATGGTTATACACACACAGAAGCATGCACAGTCACTCACATATTTGTAGATACCCACAGATGAACACACACATGCAGACATGTGTTAGACACACATACACTGAAACGAGGCCAGTGATCCCCAGGCCAGGTGGCTGGCTGCATGTGCCCCTCGCAAGATGAGCAGAACACCCAACATGATGAGCTCCTCAGGCAGGAGCTCTTCATGTGGTCACTCTTTCAAGACCCACAAACTTGTCCACTGCGTGTGGGTATGGGCTCATGGCTCAGGTCTAGCTATTCTTACTGAAGCCCCGTGCTGGCAGGCTTCCACACATGCTGGGGTGGGTGGAAGCTGTTTCCCTGCCCCAAGCAGAGTCTCAATGTGTGCTGAACAGCACTGCCCGTACAGCCAGGTGCTGGCTCTGTCCTGCTCGGCTCCTGGTCTTCCTTTGTGTGCACTGCTCTGGAACGTGATAGCCAGGCTGAAGGACTTGGTCAATTAGAGGGCCCCTGGCTTTGGTACACTTGTTTTCATCTGAGAGTGGAGGGTCTTGCCATGCAGGACTTGTTTGTTAACAGCCCTGTGTTCCAAAGTCTTCCTGCCTGTGTGACTGACGCTTGTACCCACTCTCTTCTTCCTGCAGATGGACCATGACCCACGAAACCCTGCATACATTGCCACCCAGGGCCCACTTCCCGCCACTGTGGCCGACTTCTGGCAGGTGAATCTTTTTCATTAATTTTCTTTTCTAAAGACAAAATTGTAATGAGTTGTCCATAAATTAACACATTTGGATTCAGTGAAACCAATTCAGCCCTGTTTATAATGCTTTTCAGATATTACAGAGGTTATAGGAGTTCTTTATTTTCTCATCTGGGATGTTTAATGTTTTAAAGATTTTTTTACTCCTTAGCCATATTATTATTTAACTGTATAAAAGATAAGGAAGTAAAATTAACACACATTTACAGGATATTTCCTTCAGATGTGCCTTTTATCTGTTGTTTTATTTTTACAAAGGTGGAAAATGTATCCAAAATATAGTTTATCTTCTTTGAGGAGTTTTAATTTTATACTTTAAAGACCATCCTGGTCTCTCCATCCAGCACAATCCTGCATCACCCAGAACAAGGCTGGGACTTGGGAACTAGTTCTAACGTGTACAGATGCGGACAGAGTTAGGTGGGCCAAGAGAGTGCCCCTCCCTGACCAGGATTAATAGGACTAGGTTTGGGCAGGTCATGGTGGGTCACAGATTGTGTTTGGGGATGTGGCGTGGCGGATTACCCACTGGAATCTAGGGCTGGGCTCCTTTAGCAGCAGGCTGTACCGTCAGGTCATGTGTTAGCCCACAGGGATCCCGGAACATAGGCAGGGTGGCGCGGCACTGCTGGGGGTGCTGCAGGAGACCCAGGGGGCTGCCACACACCGCTGTGTGAAAAATGGAGCTGCAACAGTGTGCTAACCGGAGACCAAATCACCCTGGATCACTTGATACTGTTTTATAGTTTATTGATTCACAAAAGACTAATATGCCAAAGGTCAGTGAATCAACTGGCATTCCAGACTTTTGCCGTCCCCTTTCCCAGCTCTACGTGAAAAGGAAATGCGAAGGAAGAGATTAGAATTCCTGCAACTGAGGCTCAAATTTCATCACCTGCTTTGTGGGTGTAAGACTCACCAGCCAGGAGGGGTAAGGCTGAGTATGGAACATGTCCATGCGACTGCCTGCTCCTCTGTCTGCCTTCCTCATGCCATTGGAAAAGCAAATGAAGCTGGACCGCTGAGCTGCCTGACAGATGCTCTTAAGGGTGGCACGGAACTAGTGACCTTTGCTATAAGGTTGGTGTTGAGCACATAGTGGTCCCTCAGCTCAGAGAATACTCAGATGCCCTACATGTGAAGCTCACAAGAGTTGTCCAGACCAAAAGAAAACCATCCAGTCACAAGGAACTTGGGCATATCACCTTGGGAAGACTTTTCATGTGGAAGCCTTCCTTATGTCTTCTTGAGGTAACTTGTCTGTCCAACTGCTCAGAGCTGTACCCAGGAAGAAATACAAAGAACATTCTGAATTGTCCTGATGGCAGGACAAAAAATGCCCGTAGGATCCTAACCCCACAGGGTTCCCACCCACGTGAGTGTGTGGAATGGCATCTGGCTCCTCCACCTTTACTAGTGCTTATGTTTTACCCACCAATGCTGTGCTTCATACATGTGAGGGTCCTCGAACCAACAGAGCCACGGGCCCACTGAGGGGTTGGTACAGCTGTTCACATCCACTTCCCACTCACTGGGAAGTGAGGCTTTACACATCAGTCTGTGAAACCAGGAGGTACATCACTTAGCCAAGTTCATGGCTAGGGAGCCGGAGAGCTTAACTTGTCTCCTGCTCATTGCAGACTGTTGTAATTGCTGGAGATGGCTCCTTTCATCACTCTGCACTGTCCACGGGACATTTTAGAGAAAACATCTCTAATTGGAATCATCAAAGGAAAAATTTTAAAGTGAGATGAAGCACAGGGTCAGTTGAGACACACTTCAGTCAGAATTTAGCATACAGTTCTGGGAAACAGGGCATCTTCCGTGTAGTAACAGCTATTCCACAACCGGAGGTGTCTGTGGCCCATAGGTTCTGCACCTCAGGACGTCTGCACACTTGAGCTTGGTGAAGCCTCAGAGGGTTATACAGCAAAGCAAACAAGAGTCTTACCACAGTCCTTCCACCAGAATGCCTGGTTCTCACACGCACCTACTTCAAGGACACAGCCAGGGTTACAGCTAGGAGAGTCCCATGCCTGCACCATAAGCAGACAGATTCTCACATGGACCCATGTCAAGGATGCCACTTTAGAGGAAGACAGCTAGGAGCTGTACAAAAGGCAGACACAAAGAGGGGACACTAGCTTGCCAGAACCTGCAGGTCCAGCTGGCCAGCCTCCATGCTGTGTGTCTGAGGTGCCCACATCCATGCGGCACAGCTCCTTCTCACAGAGTATCCGCCTCCAGTCCCAGATGAGTTCATAAAAACACAAATGGACAGTTAATTTTGCTGCTGGCCAAGCAGCATGCACACAGGAAGCCCACCATCTAAACCTTCTCTCAGGACAGAAAGCCCCCTGGCTCAAAGAAATGTGAGCACATTTTTTAGGGATAAAACTCCATGTGCAGCACAGGCTACCAGCATCAGATCACAGGCTGAAGGTGATATCTCTCCTCCTCTGCAAGGTTGCGAGCCTAGCCTTCAACAGGACCAAGTTTTTGACCAAAGAACTAGAGACATTGTTACAGAATGTTGCAACATAAAAGAAAGTCCGGCTGGCTCTCGCGGTGGTGCTGACCCAAACGCCTGCAAGGCACGGCATAAAGGATGCCCTTGTTAGGCACCAGTGAACCTCCATGTCAAAGGCCAGGGTGAAGGAGTCTAACCGTCAACAACCAAGGAAGGAGCATGGCTGCAATCCTTCCCTGCAGCTGTTGTGACTACACACCAGGAGCCAGTGGCAAAGACAGCAGGAGTCACCGTCAGCCCAGATGGCCAGAAGTCTCAGGCGTAGGCCCACAAGGACCGGGTCCTCGTGGCCGCACTGCGGGAGATTCTGCTTGGACCTCTCCAGTGTAGGCATCATAACCGTCTGCAGCATCTGTCTGAAGCTCCATGACTTCATGGCCTTCCCCATCCCTGTTTGGATTCCTGTCCTGATCCAAACCCCAGGCAATGGCCTCACAGTCCATCCCGACCACTGTGACTTCGTCTTAACTCGAACTCCTGACCCTCTTGCCTCTACCTCCCAAAGGCTGGAATTACAGGCATGTGTCACCATACCTGTTCTGTTTCCAAGGGCACCATCTACCCTCTGAGACTTTCTGAACAGCCCACTGGCTCCAACCTCACACACTCATGCCTACTTCTCTGCTCCATGCTGTGCACACACTTGTTAAACTATGCTGTTTGGGGCAATGATGGAAAGATTAAAGTCTGTATGTCTGCAGGACTCGCACAAGTTTCGTCAAATATTTCCATTCTGCAGCTGGTCAGGTCCGTAAATGAAGAACCCACAGCAGAGAGAGTGGACTGCTGCCTGAGAACTAAGAAGCCTCGTGTTAACCCTTTCCCACTAGCTTCCTTGGCAGGAGACAGAGTAAAGGTTCAGCAATGGATTTTTCTCAAAGAGTAAACCACACTTGGGTGAGATTAGACAGACTTTAGATTTATAACAACAGCCCTCTGTAGTATCAGTGTTTGGGAGGCCAAGGCCTGAGAATGGCAATCAAGGCTAGCCTGGGCTGCAAAGTGAGACCCTTTCTCAAAAACTAAAATGAGAAAATAATATTCGTTTATTTATTTTTGGTTTTCCAAGACAGGGTTTCTTTGTGTAACCTTGGCTGTCCTGGAACTCACTTAGTAGACCAGGCTGGCCTCAACTCAGAGATCCACCTACCTCTGCCTGCTGAGTGCTGGACATGCACCACCACTCCCCAGGAAGAAAATAAAAATATTTAAAGGAAAAATAGCCAGCATTTGAAGTGGGGCCATTTTGTCACGAGCAGGGAATAATCAGGCTTTTCCCTCTCCTCCACGTTGCTCACACCATGTCTGGAATTCTGTGTCAGAGCATACCAGGGAAGTCATGGGAACAGCCAGCATGGCACAGAGTTCTAAGGCCCCAGAAGGAAAGGGGACCCACCCAGGAGAAGGGGGGGGAAGGGTCCTCAGCGGCCAGTGCCATATGTGGGCTCTGTCCACTCGTCACACCATCACCACTGATGCCCGGAAAGCTTGGCCTGGAGGACTACGGCAGGCGACCTGCCTGTCTAATGTGGGGCTCTGCTCCTTCGCTTGGAAGGGCTCTTCACACACCAGTGGATTTTTAAAGCAGGAGTGTTCATTTGGATTTGTGAAGTTTTACTGTTTTATTGAGGCCTTCTGAAATAATTGCTAAGACAGCAGAATTCCTCGTGCCTCTGTCTGTGATACTCACAGGTCCCCCGCTGGTAAGTGCCGACAGCTCTTTGGAGAGGGTAAATGTCTGAAAAGGAGGAAAAGACAGGGTCAGCTGTCCTGTGTGCTTGGATCTCTGTGCCTGGGACATAAAGGTCCCAGGATCTTTCTGTAGAAAAGATACTTCAGTGTGAAAAGTGCCTTCTGCTTACCACACTGGGCCATGTGGAGTGGAAGGCAGGTTCACATGTTAGGGGGACAGAGACAGAGGAAAGTAACATTCAATGTTCTTTCTCATGTGGGAGACTCTGGACAGGCACCTGGTCTCGTTTAAGTACTGACTACCCCATGGAGATGTAGCACAAGTCTCATGAAACATTGCCTGGGATACCAAGGGTGGTCATAGACACATTTAGGAAGAGAGCCATAGGTGCCACATGCATGGGAAGAGGAGAATCAGTATTTAATGGGCACAGTGATTCAGCTTGGGAGGATGGGAATGTTATGGAGATGGGTGGTAGGGATGGCTGCCTGACAGCATGAATGTGTGTCCGGCCTCTAAGCTGAGCACTGAGAAACAGTAAATTGTATGTCACACATATCTTACTATAGTTTGAATGTGGACCATGTTTCATGAGTCTGATTCTATCAAGTAGAAGCAGAGGCTCTGAGGCCATGCAGGACCTGCGAGGGCCACAAAGCTGGCTAGAACAGAACACATTCTAAATCCAGATCCAGGTGACTCCCAAGTGTTTGTTGTTGTTTTGTTTTTTTGTTTTTGTTTTTGTTTTTGTTTTTCGAGACAGGGTTTCTCTGTGTAGCTTTGCGCCTTTCCTGGAACTCACTCTGTAGACCAGGCTGGCCTCAAACTCACAAAGATCCACCTTCCTCTGCCTCCCGAGAGCTGGGATTAAAGGTGTGCGCTACCACCGCCCAGCCCCAAATGAGTTTTTACCATGTTTCTTGTAAGCATGGAGGCCCCAGGGGTGGGATGAGTGTTCTTGGAAAGGCAGAGACCCTGTTGTGCTGACTTCTGGCATCAAAGAGGCAAGTATTTAAGAGACAGTGATTAGTCCCGTGGCATAGGCATGGAGAGGTGCATTCTTTATGTGTCTAAGGAGAGTGGAAGGATGTAGAGGATGTGGGTCTCCACAAATATGGAGTAATCCTTCCAGGCAGAGGGTCCCCAACACCTGCTGGATGCCCACAAAGGTACAGGACAGTATACATGGACAGGGATACCCATAAATGCTCGCTGGAGAAATGAGGAAGGCTGTAGGTGATGGGACAAGGATCCATGCAAGCATCCAGCCAGTTCTCATCACTGGCCACTGGCTTTTGGTGTTCCTTGCCATTGTCCTCAGCCTACCCTGAGTGCCTGAAATCTAAGCAAAGAACCATGGAGGATGAATAGGGTGAGAGGGTGTCCTCCCCTGTGTCTCATCAGGGGGAGCTGAGGAACATGGACAGAAATGAGGACAGTTCAATGGAAAAACGTATCCTTCCAGGACGTTGAATTTCGAGTGTTTCATCTCCTGGATTTTGGATGCACACATTCACAACCTTTTAAAAGTGAAAAAAGCTAAACAACAACAACAACAACAACAAATCTCTCTACAGACTTCCTAATCTAAATCTGGGCTTTGTCTAGGTGTGTCCATGATCGTGGTTGGTAGGTAGCCTTGCAGTGAGAAATGGCACATTCATTCCCTGTGCCATGCAAACCTTTAAATTAGGCTGAGTTTGTTTTTAGCATGTATTTATGGATCACAGCTTGTCTTCTTTTTTTCTGGTGTGATTTTATATATATACATATATATCTGTACCCTGGCAAGATCAATTTAAGGGAGAAAAGACTGATTTGGCTAACTTCCAGACTGGAGTCATCGGAGCAGGAAGTCACCATGAGGAAAACGTTACACCTGCAGTCAAGAGTGAAGAGCAGTGAACACACACACGTGTGTGCTAGTGCTCAGCTCCCAAACCGTGAAGGGCACCTCCACATCAGGGTGGGTCTTCCCACTTGGAGTAACTCAATGAAGAAAATTCCTCACAGATGTGCTCACAGGCTGATCTGATCTGGACAGTACCTTGTTGAGAGCCTTCCCCTTCCCAGCTGATTTTATAGTGTGTCAAGGCGACAATCTAAACTAACCAACACACGGCTGAAAATGCCCTGGCTGGTTCATGTGTAGTACCCGGTCCTTTTCACTCTCCTTTGCCTCCTACTCCCTCCTTCTCTTCCTCTTCTCCTTCCCCTCCTCCCCCACTTCCTCCCTGACCTCTTTTTTCCCTTTCTCTCCCTCTCCTCCTTGCATTTCAAACCTGGCCAGGTCCCAATTTCAGGAAAAAAAAAAAAAAAAAAAGAGAGAGAGGGGAGGAAGATAAAGGAGAGGGTGGCACCCATCAGAGGCCCTTCTCTCTAAGGAGACCCCCACATGTATTCACTTGGAACTGGGCTGCAGGCTGGAGACACAGGATTCCAAGTGGCCCCCAGGGAAGCTTCACGCATGTGTAAACAGCTGGCAATAAATCCACCTAAAATGGTTGCACACGTCTGATCGAAGGAACTAGCGTTTGTGAGAACTGCTGTGGTACAAGGACCCCATCCCCCCTTCCCAGTGATATGTGGTCACCCCAAGCCACAAGAAATCTGCTTGACAAGCAAGCAGGCTGTCACGTCTGTCTAAGAGAACTCTTAGGTGGTTTCCAGTAAAGTACAAGATTCCTTGTTTTCATGCTTTATCTTTTCCTTGGACAAAACATTACCAGGAGAAGCAAGTACAGGCAGAGGACTCACTCCCCGTGAGCTGTCAGACTGCACCCCTGTGGCTGGTGGTCACAGGGTCTGCTCATTAGCCATAGAAAAATCCCTTCTGTTTGCAACTTTGGATCAATGTTTCTACTGTTTCCCCAGTTCAGATCACCTTCATGTATCAGCTCTAAGTTGGTAGATACCACACTAATGTGTATTTGTTGACTAAGAAGATGTCTGAGGGATGGCAAGGTGGCTCACTGGATGAGGGTGCTTGTTGCCAAGCCTGGCAACCTGAGTTCAATCTCAGGGAACCCACATGGTAGAAGATGAGAACTGACTTCCACAACTTGCCCTCTGACATCTACACAAGTGGCTATGGCATTTGCATGCATTTACACACACACACACACACACACGTCACATAAATAAATTTAATGAAAAAAGTTTAAGATTATATCAGAGCTGGATATGGTGGCACATACCTATAATTCCAGCACTCAAGAGACTGAGGCAGGAGGCTTATGACTTTTAGGCTAGCCTAAGCCTGAGAGAACACATGTGGGGTCTGAGTCCTCCATGAGCAGGGTATCACAGACAAGCTGTTTCCCTCTTTGATCTACTTAGTACTCAGCCTCAGGAGTCATCAGTGTTCTTAGGCTTCTCATCATTCACTCAGCATCTCCTTACTGGGCTCAGCCTGTGAGGAGTGATTCATGGCAGACATGAGTTGCACAGTCATGATTGGGAAGTGCTTGATTTTTTTTCTGGAAAAAAAAGCTGTCTTCCAGTGCAAACAGCTCCAGCATGCATGCAAATATACCTATCTTTAAAAAAATCAAAAACTAGTTTTCTGTGCATCCAAGCAGGCCCTGGGAGGACTCCCAAAGCCCCTTGATAGTGATGCCTTTAAATTATCTCTTTTCACATCAACACACTCTGTCCTTTCTGTTTTTTAAAGTAGAGTTTACTGGAGGCAAATCTCTGCTGTCAGTATTTGACTTTTTTTTAAAAAGATTTATTTATTTTTATTTTATATGCATGACTGTTTGCCTGCATGTATATGTGTGTGCTATGTGCATGTCAAGTGCCGGCAGAGGCCAGCAGATCCCCTGAAACAGAGTTGCAGATGGTTGTGTGGGTGTTTGGTACTGAATCTGGGTCCTCTGCAGGAGCAGCAAGTGCTCTTAACCACTGAGCCATTTCTCCACTCCCACAGTGGTCCTTTTTAAAAACTGCATTGCTTTTTAATTAAGCATGGACTGTACTAAGGTTGAAATGACAATAAGACCAGGATCTCATCTGTAAGGAGATGACAGCCTGGAGAAAGGTGTGAGGATGGGTAACTCCACGGCAGGATGAAAGTGTCCATCACAAGTAATCTGGGTAGAGGGAGTCATTTTCTGTGCAAGGGACCAGGGATACTGTCTAGAGAAAAGGCTTAATTCTCCCTTTACTTGGGTCTCATGGGGCTTTGGCAGAGTGGTTTGTGTTTTGTTGTGTCTCTTCAGCTGTATGTGTTTAAGGCACACACAGTGTTTTCGTTGACTACTGAAATGAGATGAACAAACACGTCCATCTATTCAGTTCCCATTTTGAGTTAGGAATGCCTCAGGACCCCTCTCATCAGGGCCCAGAGCACGGTATAGAATTATGGGCTTTCAGCACCCCATCTACAGAACTTACTCATTCATTATAGCTGAAGGTTCACACCCGGTGACCAACATCCCTTCACAGGCGTGCACACACTGGACTCCAGAACAGTGCTGCAGATACTCTTGAGTTTGACTCTTGACATCACATGTGAGTGGGGTTGTGGGAGCTTGTGCTTCTCTGCCAGGCCTGTTTCACTTAGCAGGATGTCCTCCCCCAAGCTGCCATGTTTTGGGGGCTGATAGTGTCCCATGGTGCTGTGTCTACATGTTTTCTTTAGCCACTCACTATGAGTAGCTGCCATTCCATGTCTTGGCCATTGTGAACTGAATATAGATTTTCCAACCTGCTTATCTCATCTCCTTTGGATCTGTGCCCAGAGTCAGGAGGGCTTGGTTTTAGGGTGTACCATTTTTATATTTTGAGGAACTCATGCCTTGATTTTCATAAGAGCTCTGCCACTTCATGCCCCACTCACAACACACACAGCTGTACAGCCCCTCTTCTGTTTCTCATCAATGCTCACAGTCTCATTTGTTCAATGACAGCCATCAAATGGAGTTAGGCAACATCTTCTGTTAGTGTGTGTGCCTGTGTGTGTGTGTGTGTGTGTGTGTGTGTGTGTGCGCGTGCGCGCGCCTGTGTGTGTGTGTGTGTGTGTGTGTGTGTGTGTGTGTGTGTAGGGGAGTGCATGTGCACACATAGCAACTTGAGGTCTACATCAAGAGCCTTCCTCTGTTTATTTATCCCCATCTTATTTTTTGAGACAGGGTCGTTCCTTGAATCTGGAGCTTGCCAGTTCAGCTAAGCCAGCTAGTCAATGAGTTCCAGGGATGCACCTGTCCCTGCCCTCCCAACAATGGGTTATAGACACTTACAACCATGCCCAGCTCGTATGTGAGTACTGGAAATAAACTCAGATCCTCATGTTTGCCCAGCAGGCACTTCACTGAGGTATCTAAACAGCTCTCCTTGTGGTTCTGATGCACATCATCCTGACAATCTGTGATGTTAAGCACCTTTCCTTACCTGATGGCTTTTGCACATCTTCTTAGAGAAGATGTCTGTTCAGACCCTTTGCCCATTTTCAGTTGGGTTGGTTTTCATTTGCTAGTTAAATGTGTAATAATTTAAAATGACTTTGAGGAGACACAGTATTTATTTTTATCTGCTTTAATTGACTAAATGAAATCTGAACAGGACTGACATTTTCCAGTATTTGTGGGTCATTTTGATGATGGGGGTGACATACCCATGGGTGCACTCATTTGCTTGTACTCCTATGACAAAGTGCCACAAGCTGGTTGGATTAAAATACCTAAAATACTCTCCCACAGTTCTAGAGGCCAGAACTGGTTTAGATACCCAGAATATTGGGTATCAAAACACGGGCAGGGCTGTGATCTCTGAGGATTGGGAGAATCCTGTGTATAACTCCGTGTGGCTCCTGGCATCCTTTGACTTGTAGCTGTATTCATCCAGTCCCATTCATCTTCCCATGGCTGTCTGTATCACCACACCCGCTGCTCCCTTTCTATAGGGATGCTACCCTGGGGAATTAGGGAGGGCTCTCCTCTGGCAGGATTTCAACAGGGATCTTGTCTCCAAAAAGGGTTTCAGGTACAAGGAATCAAGACTCTAATGTGACTTTTGGGAAAGACACAGTTCAATCAATGATGTTTTAATAGAGTTTTAAATCAAAATGGGTTTTCATGTCAGTAAACTTATTCAGTTGGCTAAGTAACAGCCAAAGAATGCATTTAATGTTGACTAGATAAATGGTCTAAATTACTTCCTTTGACTCTTTCTGTTTGTTGTTGAGCAAGCATAAAGAAGATCCCTCTGCAAAGTAGCTGGACTGAGTGTCATTGGGAGTTTCTGGTCCATGTCACCTCTGGGTGGATCAGGACCATGGCCTCACAAGACTGGCATCAGGTGTAATGGGTTTTACTCCTACCCAGTTCCACTGGATGACATTTGTCAGTAGCATAGAAAGAAGTCATAAAGGGAGACTCCGTGCCCCTGATACCCAGACATGCAGGACAGTAGAGCTCAAATCATCCTGTGCCTTCAAGGCAGGTTACAAGGGGAGAGACACTCTGCATCTGGGACAAGTGCACAGAGATGGGGCACCTCAAACTCTCTCCCTGGACCCTGGACCACAGCCCACAGCCTAAAGTCTATACCTGGGACCCAGTACCAAAGGTTCCCTTCTAACCCATCCGAGCAGATTTGCTTCCACTGCCTGGGATTTGTAATACACTGTGACTCTGCAAGCAGAGGGATTCATTGGTGGGAGT